>JBBPDH010035094.1:0-10239 GCA_037974565.1 Clupeocharax schoutedeni
TACAGAATCATGGGATATATTCGGTCCTCCAGAACGCTAAGCGAACGCCATGTAAACGCCATAGCGACGTTTTCCTCCCGTTCGTAGGGATTTTGACGCCAAGAAAACGTTGCATGCAGCGTTTATTTGAAGCCGTCCGAACGCGCAGCCGGCCGAGCGCCGGTGCTGAACGCCCGTGTGAACGCTCTGAGTTACTTCAATGAGCAGAAAAACGGGCGGCGTTTAATAGGCGCTCACATGGCGTCACGAACGCCAGAAAAACACCTGGTTCAGACGTCCGTGTGAACGAGGCCTTAATGCTAACCACTAATGCAAACCTTTTTTTAAGCAATAAAGTTTTCTGACTCTGATTATTTATATACCTTTAAATTTTCTTTAAGGTGAAATGCATTATACTGAGTTTAAAATGAAATTAAAATGTTCTGTGAGCATATTTGGGGGCATATTTACGGTTTACACTATAAAAATAGGCAATTTTAGGCATTTGTTTTAACTAAAACACGGCTTTTCACTGTTAGTGGGTGCCCTTGGAATGCAACAACCGCGAAAAGGGAGGGATTACTGTATTTCTTCCACACTGTTTATTCCACACTGTACCTTTTCTATTACATCTTTAAAAGCTTTTAACCACCAGCCCTGAACAAGTGCTAAAATAATGTTAATCAGCACACAAATTCTATTTCCACACTCTGAATTCCTCCATAGATGACAGAAGTAGATTGTGTGCATGCAAGTGTTTTTCCAAATTGTGCTGTTTGAGAAGAATAACAGAACATCATGCGCCTAAACTTGCATCTTTTCTTTTGTCCTGAGCTTCAAGGCACATTATTTCAGATGTACATGCATGTTTCCTTCCACAGCTGCAGCCTGAGTGCACGTCCTACCCCAGCCCCACTAAGTGCACTGGATCCAAAGTGGGCCAAGGCAAGCCTGCTTCGGCTCCCCAGCAGGCAATATGGACCTAAGTGTGTGTGCGTGACGGTATGTGTGTGAGTGAGGGCTGTTAGTAAGAATGTTCTAGTCTCCCCAGAGGACAGATTCAGGTCAATTAAAGTCCTTTCAGCCCAAAGTTATTAAAACAAAACACTGGCCCGACATGCTAGCTTTTGTCAGGCCTGCATATCTGATGCCTTCCTCCTATCGCTGCTCACAGACCTCAATGTCCATTTCTAAGCTTCCTCCACCATCACCTGCTCTTCATCTCTCGCCTTTCTGTTGCACGGTCAAGGTGGACATGACTCCTGCATTAAAGTAAGTGCACAGAGCCATTTTGCATTCTCTTACTATGTGCCATACTTACTATTTGTGTATTAGATGGTCCATGTCTAGGAGACCACTGGGTTTGAGTCGATTCATCTTAAAAAAGGAAGAGAACTTGGTACTAATACGGATGTCTAAAGTGAGTTAATTTTTGTGTACTCCTTGCTGGTCAACTACACATGCAAATAGGACAGGATTTTCTGGAGCAGTCAAACATCAGTCATTGGTCACTGTGGGCAATCCGAGTGTCAGAGAGGTGTAAAGACCGCCAGCGTTAAACAGAGAAGCTGTTAAAAAGGGCGGTAAAAAAAAATATTTATACTCAGGGTTAAATATGAAATATTTAAAGGGTAGTATTAAGATTCTTTATTCATAGGTTGAGGTAGCTCAGTGGGTAGAATATGGCCTCTGGACCAAGAGGTCATGGATTCGAATCCCACCTTCAGCACCACCACTGGGTCCCTGAGCAAGACCCTTAACCCCAAGTTGCTCTAGGGAGAGGCTGCCCCCTGTAGGTAGGGAATGGAAGTCGCTTTGGATAAACGCATCTGATAAATGTCATAAATGTACAACACACATCTTTCTCTGCATGTAACCCATTCATAATGTGGAGCAGGGGGATGGTACCTTGCTCAAGAGAACCTCAGTGGTGACACTAGCAGTTGGGATTCGAACCCACAACCATCTGATTGAGGGCCAACACCCTAACCACTATGCCATCCAACAACAAGCTTTCAACAGCTAATGAAGCCTGTACAGTTCTGTTCAAGCCAGCTGTACGGTCAAGCTGAGAGGAGGGAGCGCTTCTTAGACAAAATCAGATTCGGATGGCTCAATCATGGAAATTGCTTTGCCTAAGACTGGTCAAATTCTGTACTTCAATCCCTAATGTAGCCATTGTTATTTGCACTACACATTGTCTTGTTCTGTCTCGTTTGGGGGTGTCCTGTCTCGTTTAGGGGTGTCCTGTCTCGTTTTGGGGTGTCCTGTTTCGTTTAGGGGCGTCCTGTCTCATTTAGGGGTGTCCTGTCTCATTTAGGGGTGTCCTGTGTCATTTAGGGGTGTCCTCGTCTCGTTTAGGGGTGTCCTGTCTCATTTAGGGGTGTCCTCGTCTCGTTTAGGGGTGTCCTGTCTCGTTTAGGGGTGTGCTGTTTCGTTTAGTGGTGTCCTGTCTTATTTAGTGGTGTCCTGTAGTGTTTAGGGTTGTCCTGTCTCGTTTAGGGGTATTTTTGTTGCTTTTGTGTTCTGTTCTGTTCTGCTCTTGTGTTGCTGATCCTGGAGGAACGTTGTTTCATTTCTACTATGTACTGTGTATGTGGTAGAAATGACAATACATCTGTATTTGACTTGAATGACTTGACTGAACCAACAAAATGCAGCCTGTGGACAGGACCTATATACTGACTAAACTAATGAGAAACACCTAAGGCTAAGGCGAGGTTAAGATTAAAACAACAGACATGGATAAGGAAAGCAAAGGCACATGGAGAACATAAACAATAGTAGCAAGAAACCAGGGAGTAGACAAAACAATACAAAAGCCAGGAAAAAAAGGACAGGGAGCATGTTAAACTTTTCTAGTATAACATTGTAATACAGATCTAAACAGCGCATGGTCACCGTGCCCAATGCCAAGCTTCAGTTTAAGTAAAGTGTGCCCTTATAGTCACGCATTCAACCCATTCATCAAGTAAAGCAGGGGACTGCAGGAGGCACTTTACTTAAGAAGACCTCAGTGATGACACTAGCAAGTTAAGATTTGAACCCACAACCTTCTGATTGCAGGGCCAGTGCTTTAACCACTAGGCCACCAGTTGCGTATAGAGGGGTATAAAGACCACCAGCATTGGCTAGTGCAGCAGGGTGGAGGTAGCTCAGTGGGAAGGATACTTGCCTCGAGACCAAAAGGTCATGGGTTCGAATCCTACCTTCAGCACCACTACTGGGTCCCTAAGCCCAAGTTGCTCCAGGGAGACTGTCCCTTTTAGTTAGGCAATGAAAGTCGCTTTGGGTAAAAGCGTCTGCTAAATATAAAATTTATTGAACTGATTTTTTTGAGTCAGAGCGACGTATGTGATCGTCCAACATCACCACATGACCTTACTAATGCTTTTGGAGCTAAACACAATCAAATCTTACATATACAAGAAAAAGATAAATGCTTAAGCATCAAAATTTGTAAATGATTATAGCCATAAAATCACACAAAATGGATGGAATTTTTGATCAAAAAACAATTTGTGCGGTGCTTTAATACACGCTGTCATGGTACGGCCAGTGGCCGGTGAAGGCCACTGCTTTTTGTTGTTGCTTTTGTTCTGGTTTTGCCCTGTTCTCTGTTCTGTGTGTTTAGGGACTTTTATTTTGATTTGTGTTCTGTTCTAGTTTGGTCATGTGTCTTGGTGTCATGTGGTTTTGTGTTCATGTGTCATGTGCTTTTCTGTTGCAGCTGTTTTCTGTTTGTGTATCCCACCTGTTTTGTGTTTATCCCTGATTATGTTTAGTATTTAAGTCCTGTTTGTATCTGCACCAGTCATCTGTCCATCGCCTTTAGTTTGTGCATGTGTTGATCCTGTTCCTGATTCAGTATTCTTGTTCCTGATTGGCCCGCGTGTCTGTTTTCTTTATTCTGTTTTTTGTTTAATAAAATCACCAGCATGAATCCTTGGTTTCTTGTTCGTTCCTGCAACTCCCAAGGCAGCGCACAACGGAGGGCTTGCGCCCCGTTTTGTAACACACGCTTTCTTTTATTCATCTATTGATGCATTATAAAGGCAAACAAAGTGCCCTAACTGGTCAAATTACACTTTTAACAAAGAATTAAGATGAATGACCAGCTGAGATTACTGCTATGTTTCTTCTGTACAGTAATGTTAGTCTGCCCCACGGATAGATTTATTAGTCTGTAGCTCAGTGTTCCCAGAGGACTGATAGCTTGAAAGATGCCTCATATAATATATAATATATGGCCGGTGACTGGATTAGGCCATTTTTATTCAGGTAAAGGGGTGTTTCCATATGAAAGCAAATGAAGGCAACATCAAGTGTGGCTTTCACGCTCAAAAAACTAATTACCTGGTCTGAAACGAACACTAATGGCTTGAAATAAAATTTTGCATGCTCTTAGCATTTGAGCTGTCATTAATGCTGAGGCCTGGGGGGTCTCCTCTCTCACCTGCAATAGGCTACAAGGTTTCCAACCAAGTAGGAACATAATTCAAATGTCGAATCTTTTGGTAATAAGCAGAGTCAGGTGTTCTGCTCAGTTGGAATGAGAACCTTCAGCCTTGCCCTGTATTGTTTTGCATTAAAATCTAAACTGTTTGACATGATTGGCTTTGGTTTCTCACCGGCTGGTGTGTGTGTGTGTGTGTGTGTGTGTGAGGACACTGGATGGAGTGCAGTGGTGATGTATGACATTACCGAGGGCCAGCACAGTCTGCCTGTTTCATCACGACTCCAGAGACAAGAGCCAGAGCTATTTAAACTCCGCTCCCTGCGCAGCTCACCACTCGTTTGGCCTGGTCTGGCGGGCTCTAATGCAGTGTGACCACAGCCATATGACAAAACTCCAGCATTCCTGCGGGGGACGCGGCAACAAAATGAAAAAAGGAAAAAAAAAATAACAGGCTGGGGGCATTTCAGGCCTTGGCGTCGCCGATGATATCATCGCTGTCCTCCCCATAACAAAATTTCCTGTCATCATCGGTAGGTAAAGTTCAGATGGCCCAAAGTCCTCTCGGCTGTTTTTCGAGGAGAAAAGGTCACGGTAAAAGTGCCCGTCGTTGTGGTGCCACATCTTTTCACAGACAATAAATTCCCGTATTTAGTAAAGAAGTAGAACTGTCTTTATAACAAATATGCTATTTTATATAGTATACTCTTATATTAGAGCAGTGGTTCCCAACCATTTTGCCTTGAAACCCCACTTGTCTGTGTGCAAGACAAGCCAGGCCCCCCCAACCCCAACTCCTACCAACATAGATGCACAAAAAGAATAAAGTACAAACTTTTATTTGCAAATAATAAACAGCGATTGGAGGTTTTTGCTCTCATACTCATACACAAACACACACACATGTTTACGTTTCTCAGATATTGGGATTTTATTTATTTAATGGGTACAAATATAATTTAGTAACCTCAGTACAGACAAACCTCAGTGCACCCCCTGCAATCAATGGCCACCCGAAGGGTAGTCTCAGCCTCAGACGTTATACTCACAGAACATTGGCTAAACGTCTGCTGCATATGGAACACTTAACTGGAAACACTTCAGGAATGTCGAAGTCGTCATCTGATTGGTTGAATTTTTTCGGATTTCCGGGCGACGCGAGTGTTGTGTTTATTTTCGGTCAGCCGGGAAACAAAGCGCAGACGTGTGATCACAGACGTCTGATTTACTCCGTGTTTTGATCAGATGTGGTAATCCAGACGCCATTGTTATACGTGCACCAACAGATCAATGACTTACTGTTGCTTTTCTTCTCCTTCTTTGATTTTCTATGCTGACTGACTTGTTGCACGTTGGTCTGTTGTTGTGGGGACATTTCCATGCCCCAAAACGTGACGCTGAACGAAACGAACTGTGATTGGTTGTTTGACATTTCGGTCAAACGGCCTTATGGACGGGCCTTGGCCAAAGAAAGCTGCTATGAATTCCAGACCTTCAGCCGTCAGTCTGAAGGTCTGGCTACGCGAGACTACCCTAAGGGTCCTCTGACTCGTTTTGTAGGTAAAGTGAAGTCCATTTAAGGTATGGTCCATTGTAATTAAGGTCTACAAAATGCGGAAGATAAAGATCAGGTTGAAAAACTGCCGGAGTGTTCTTTTAAATGCCCTTTATTCCTGAAATCTATGAGGCCAAAGAGTACAGCTGACAGGCAGCCCACTGGCCCCGACAGTGGTGGGCCTGGACTGGGCAGAGACTCGTCCTGCCTTCCCCCCTGTTGACAGGTAATTTCAGTATTCTTCACTGATATATGGGGACTAAATTTTTTGCTAAGGTCCACTTTTCACCCAGGTTGAGATGAGAGTCATAAATCTGTCATAAAAGAAAATTCAGCTCGGGGACCGCATATTTCACCAAGTCTTCCGACGCCCCATTTTAACAAGAACATGAAATGCAGCCCGGCGTCGACTTACAAGTTCCACCGCCCCTCCCCCCATCCGAAACAACACATTGCGGCAGATATATTTACTGTGCTGCGCTTCTACTTGCCAAGCAGATCATGAGAAAAACTGCCAAGATAAGACTATTAGATAACACTGGCATTGTTTCTGAATGTATGTTATTGCCATACATTTACATAATTCCCTTTAAGTGTTTCTATTTTATGGAGGTGGCTCTGAGGAAATCGGATACATTTTAAATTTTGAAAAGTCACTGGAAAGTCACGAAACCCATCAAACAAACAGCACTATGAGACAAACTCATCTGCACTAGAACACCCAAACTGGACCACAGATGAATGTCCATTTGAATTTAGGATCATTGGCAAGAAGCAAAAAATACAGCCACCATCTTAGACTGGAGACTCAATGGCTGTTTTGACTGAAATGATGGTCTACACTGTTGGTTCAGAACTGAATATTACTTCCATATAAGGACGATTTTGAGGCAAAAAGTGGCAATTATTGTTTTTTAATCCACTTTTCTCCTTTAATGCCGATTCTCCATGCTCTTTTAAGAAATATAAGTAAGGAAGTGTCAGGGCTGGGGACTGTAGGGTAGGAGGCCACTAGAGGCTGTCCTTTTTTAGTTTAGGTTTGGACTTTTATTATGAAGGTTATTGGTTTTTGTTGTATTAGTATCAGCTGTGTTTAGTTTGGTGTTTGGGTTTGATTGGTTTATGGGGTGTTTGGTTTATTATCTAAGTTCCTTGGGACCGAGCTGTGTCGTCGGTCCACCGTCCGTTTACTTGTGTGTTTCTCCCTTCACACTTTTGTTCCAGAAAGCTATAGCGCTGACTGCCCCACGCGTCAGTTTTGTTTTACTTGTTTTGAGAAACTAAAAAGAAAAAGTACTTTGTTATGGAAGTCTGCCCCTGCCATCATTGGGGAGAGAGGGGAGATTGTGACAGGAAGATGATCTCTTTTATTTTGTTTGGGTCACAAACAAATTGATCAATAAACAGGTAAACACTTCACTGTTCTGACAAAACAAATCTATAGCATGTGCTTCCACAGCAATGGAAAACATTTAAAGCGTTTAGCAGACACCCATATCCATCAGTGCTTCAGTCGTCTATGTCTGTTCTTCGTACCTGTAAAGCTACACTAAGATCAACACCTGCTCTTAATCGAGTTACTGCTAGCTAAGATACTCCTTAACAAACCCTGGCAAAATGAAAAAAATGATCAATTATCAATCAGTTATCATAGTACATAGTATTATAGTTCATAGTCCAACAATAAGGACAGTTTCTTTTATATAGTGATAGAAAACAAGGGAGCTTGCAGACACACAAGCCCACAAGGGGGCAGATTAGAAAGGGACCTCAGTCACTTTGAGTGGATTGCTGACAGTACGTTATTTAGGATTTAACAGCTTTAATGTGTTTAGGGAGAATTTTACTTCATACAATTTGGCGCGCTCTGACTGACGATGCTGCATTATAAGCAGCGATGTCTATCCTGCCCCTCCTCTGTTTTCTGCGCCTCATGCTGAAGCTCCCATCTAAAACATGAATCCTCTCCTGCTTTGGCTTCGCTGGAGCGGTTCTCTGGCCGAGGCTATGACCATCTGCGCTGCTCTCTTGTGGATGAATGTGAGTCGGACACCTGCGTTGGCAAGGGGGACCTCAGGCAGCTTCACTCTGCCGTAAATGGGGCGATTCACTGCGCCCCCCACCCACCCTCAACCCTCAACCCTTCCGCTCCCTTCCGCTGGCAGCCATGCCATTTGGGGGCATACGGTAAAGGCAGGCTGCGGGCTGGCGGCGTGCGGCAGGAAACGGCGGAGCGCCCCGGGTTCCTCCGGGGAGCAGAGACGAGCGCAGGGCGAGCAGAACAAAGCACTGGCCTCATCAAGAGCTTTTTACACTTGGAGAGCACTCCCAGCACATTCGCCAAGTTCACCCCACCCCCTCTCAGCGCCGCACGCATCAGTGCAGTAACTCGGCCACAATAAAACAAAAACTCCAGCACAGCGTCTTCCAGATCTCTGCCGCATCTTAATTCAGAGTGTTGTATTTCAAAAGGGATTCGTTTGGTTTGCATAGATCAGGTGTGTGTTCATAAACAGTGTCTACAGAAGGGCCTGGAGTGCCAACACTTCCAGGGACAACATCCTGCACATCTTGGAGCAGTTTAGTATCTTTAGGTCACATCTTTGGATTTTAGGGGGGCAAAACCCACACAACCAAGTGCACCACTGTGCCACCGCAGTCGGAAATAATTGAAGACAGTTCTACACCATTCTTCCATTAAAGTTCAATGTTTTTTACACGCAGCAGTGATCCTGTATTCACCGATTCAGCCTCTCGTTCACACTGAAGTTACAGAGAGTGAATCTGCTGTAAGGAAAAGCCCCTCAGACTGGCTTTGGACAGTTTGCATAAGAGCCTTAGACCTTTACACCGAAATGTATATTGTATTGATCTTATATAGATCAGTTTCATTGTCCTGAATTCAAATTTTTATTATTTTTTTATTTACATATAATGCACCTTTACTGTCGCCTGAAGTTGTGGGTCTTCCTTTTACTTGCCAGATATCCTGAGATTGCTTTAATAACACAATGTGTAGTTATGGCCTCCCTAATCCTAACAAAAACTGTTGAAATAAAGTTTTGGTTTATTTTATTTTTTTTCATTTTATTCCATTTTCCATTTTCTGTCAAATCATTCAAAAGATTTGATGTAAAGCTCTAGACAGAATTGTTCATCTGAAGTTATTGCCTCTAAATCTCCCTCAAAGAAAGTTCGAACATGAAATGGTTATGAAAACACTGCCTGATGCCCAAGACATCGTTTCATGAATGTTCCGATATAAGCTTTAGGGATAAAATGTATTTTCTTCATAGTGTTCATGGTGTAAAGACACATGCAGGTCAGAGTAGGAAACAAATCTCTAGTATTTACCACTTTTTGTGACTATCGACATGACTACTGTGCAAGTCTCATTGGATCTCATTGTTGGCGCAAAATGTTATTTTATCTTATATACTGAGCAGATTCCATGAAAAAAATGGACAAAGAAGTTTTACTGCGACAGATCGTAAACAATACACGGACCCTAGATAAAGGAGCTCCGCCCACTCAGCTTTCAGGACCACCAGTATTCCAGAGACATTCCTCTGAAACTGGTCAGGTTCAGGGACTGGACTGGAAATGAGAGGCTCTGATGGTCCTTCAGGAAACCTGGAGAACTCTTCCTCAAGACCACATTAACATACAAGAGAGTCTGGATCTCCGGAAGCAAAATATGAAGAAATGAGTGGCTCAAGACTTTTACTCAGCCCTGTTTAATACGGTTTAATGATGATGTATAGATTCACTGCTGGCTTTTCAAACACTGTGACATCTGGTCACTGTCAGCACCACTGTTAAATGAAGGTTCCTTGTTAGCCGGCAAATCCGGCTAGCCCGGAGCTTTCTTGGAACCAGGAACAGGCAGGAAGGCGAGTCAGCATTCTGGGTGTGGTTTTATTAAACAAAAGCAGGAAAGTAAAGAGGCACGGTGTCAAAACAATACAGGAACTTGATCTGGGTTAGGGTAAAACTAGGTGCTCACTCGACGATGGACAGACAAAGAACTGACACACAGACACATGCTTATAAAGCCTAAATCAGGAACACATTATACGAAACAGCTGGACTCAGGAACACATGACGTATGAACAGAAACCCACATGACACTAGACACGTGACACAAGCAAAAACCAGAACACATATCAACTTAAAAGTCCCCCACAGAACACAGAACAAAACCATAACTGAACATGAGAAAAAACAGAACATAAGACCTGAAATAACC
>JBBPDH010035104.1:0-10239 GCA_037974565.1 Clupeocharax schoutedeni
GGAGTAAGACAACATGCATACAGAGGATGATGTGGACAAAATACCCATTTGCCTAATAATTCTGCACTCCCTGTAGACTTAGTTTTAGTTTAAACCTTCTCAGGCATCAGACAGAGCCTTCAGAACCATTTCATGTCATCATTTTCTATTAAGAAGCTTTTAGAGGCAGAAGTCTGATTCCATTCACCTCCACTGTGAACAGTCTTTCTTAGCCTTGAATCTATGAAGACATTTTTAAATTAATTAAATAAGTGAAATTAATTAAATAAGTTGCAAAAGAGGTTGTTACGTATATGTTGCTTTCGGTTGTGAGGATCTTTTGGAGCTGTTTTTTTTTTTCGAGAGTCAGGAACAGTGTTTAATAAGTACAGAAACGTTAGTAGTGTTTAGTTTAAAGTGAGGAACATTATTTTTTAGTGATATGGTCTTTTTAAAAGCACAGCTGAGGGCTTTATTCAGGCAGAAACTGCAGAGTGTTTTTATTATTTACTTTGCGCAAACAGGAAGAAGCTCAGTAGGCTGTCAGCTCTGCTCTGATCCTTCAGCGCTGAAACACCTGCTCTCTTCTGTAAAAACCTCAGCTCAGATAACACAGCCTCGGGCTGAAACATACAGAACACGCACACACACACACACACACACGTTCACGCAGGTCATTGAAGGGAAGGAGGAGGGTAATTGCTCAGGGTTTATTCCAGAGGCAGTGGTAAAACCAGTGCATTCTGAATAAGAGTTAGCACCTCATTACAGCTTCATTAGTCCACTGCTGAATAAACACTCACCCACATGCTGCAGATTAACAGAACAGTTCGGCTAAAAGAACCTCAATTTTTTTGCTCTTACCATAAATGTATTCAGTCAAGACACATTTTGTCCTCATTTAGTTTTAGCACTGGAGCCGCAAATAACAAGAAATACAGATAACAAGAAATTGAAGCTTACACCTCACTAATGGATTTGAAATCATTGTTCATATTCCTGAATCATTCTATTAAAGTTTCACTCTCTGGTTAAAGTATCTGTGACCTAAACCACAAAACTACGTCAAAGGCTTTTCTTACATCAGCATTTCTGCATATCAGCACTTCTACGTTGGCATTTTTCCTAAATCAGCGCTTCCATGTTCGCGTCTTTCTACGTCAATCTGGTCTCAAGAATGGAATAAAAAGCTTTTCCTTCAGAGACACTTTAGATGTAATGAGGAGATGTCCTAGTGACACATCTCTCATCTCAGCTTTCTGTCTCTCTCCCTCTCTCTCTCTCTCTCTCTCTCTCTCTCTCTCTATCTCTACAAGGGAAATCTGTTCTCTAATAAATTTTTAAAGACTTTTATCTTCATTTCACATGAGTCCATTTAACTGTCAGCTCATCATATATTCATGTTTATCACTGCTGCCATTTATTTATGTCTATAAATACTCATTTCATTAGCCTTTAGAAAAGTGGCTTAATTATAAACTGAATTCTTCTTCCTCTTCCTCCTCTTCTTCTCCTTCTCCTCCTTCTTACAGATTGTTGTCCACTAACTTGTCTCCTCATTTTAGAGATATCACTATAAGACTCTCTTTGGTCTCATCTGGAATTCCATGCTTGTGTACAATTCTTTCAATAGAAATGAATGGAACACCCTAGCTACCACCTGGATCACCATAACATGCAACATCCTTCTATCCACTATTAACACTATAGCAACCATCTAACAACATCCTATCAACCACCGGAGATACCAGAGGATCCAGTGAACTGCTTATGTATAGCAGCCAGTCGTCACATGCTTCAGGAAAGACATTTTCTACAACCCTGTTTCCAAAACAGGTGGTGTTCTGTGTAAAATGTAAATAAAAACAAAATGGAGTCATTTGCAAATATATATTTGAAAATGAAACAAACAAACCAAATGTTGAAATATTTGATTGTTTTTTTTGTGGGGGAAAGATATGATCACACTGAATTCGATACCAGCAGCTTATTTCAAATAGTTTCCATTCCCAACACTGTGAGTGTTATCACTAAGGTGCCCATTGAGCAAGGTACTGTCACCACACAATGTTCCCTGGGCACCCCTCATTGGTGGCAGTGGAGTGTTCATGTTTCATGTACATATATATATACAGTTTTTTCACTGACTTTCACTGTGATTCAACCATTACTTTGGCTGTGTGTGTGTGTGTGTGTGTGTGCGTGTGTATGTAAACATATAGATCGATAACCTAAAAAATCCATGTCATATTTAAGTTTATAGTGAATTTTTATTTCCGGATAAAACGATCAGTTTCATTCTAAAAAAAACCTGCATGTGACTGGATCCGCGAGTCCCGATCCGTGTAAAACTGGGGGATTACTGTATATTTAAAAATGGCATGTACAATAGTCATAACCTTTCTCAGTAACCATGGCGGCCTTAATTTGCCACCACAGCAGTCAAATTATGTTACCAAGCTTTTTGGATGTCTCCACTGGGATTAGGGACCATTTTTCTTTTGTGATGATCTCCAGGGCTTTGATGTTGGAAGGCTTTCTTGTCATCAGTCTGGTCTTTATACTCGACTTTCACTGGGATTCAACCATTTCTTGACTCCTTTGGCTGTGTGTGTGTGTGTGTGTGTGTATTTGTGTGTGTGTGTGTGTGTGTGTAGCTGGTTTGGAGCTGAGTGCTGCAGTGACATTAGTGGACTTCCTGCCTCATAGTGATTTGATTCTGCAGCACAGTGACATCACAGCTGGGACATTCACTTACAACTATTTTTACATATTTGATCTAATCAACCATAATGTTGCATAATAAAAATAAATGTATAAACTGCAAAAAACATTTACTAACCCATGTCATCTAAAATATGAAAATCAATGTAAATCTACAGACTTTCCCTTAAATGATAAGCGCCAACCTCAGACTTTCCCTTTAACTGTAATCCATAATCTCAGAAATTTTAACGCTCATTTTAATCAATAATCTTTCCTTTAACTTCAATGAGCATCTAAGACTTTCACTTTAACTATTATCTGTGAGCTTAGACCTCTCCTTTAAATGTGATATAATCATTTTGACTAAAGAATTTTTGTTTGTTTTTTTTTAAGAATAAAAATAGTCTCAAGCTTTTCGTCTATTGGAGGTCAGCTCTCAGCACGGTTGCCATGGAAACATGGTTCTGCTGTTCCCAAAGCATCCCAAGACTTTAAATTTTCTTCTTTTTTTATTTTAGTTTAAAGCTTATGAAACTGGGTATTTCCAGAATTACATCTCATTATATTAATACATATTAAACTAAATAACTGTTTTTCCCTCTACTGGAAAGTTGTCTGTTCAGAGATCTCCTAAATCTTTAAATAGGAAATTTACACTACAAACTTGATCTCATCTGCATAGGCACAGTGTTATCTAGAAATGTAAAATAAAGAAAATGGATATGCCATGCTCATATATAATATTGAGTCATTCAGTGTGAATCCACATAAAGGTTTATTACAGTTGGCTGAACACCTACAAACACTTTGAGACACTTTCTCCTTTTTTGTTCCACCTTAAATGGTGCAGCAGTTACATTTGGCAACCTGAATACTGTGTGTGTGTGTGTGTGTGTGTGTGTGTGTGTGTGTGTGTGCAGGGGTTTCTCTGAGCTGAGGACACCTATTGAGCACAGATCCCAAACCAGCAGGAATCTGCAGAACATCATCAAATATGAATGAGGAGGAACCTCTGAGCTGGAGTGCATCACACACGCTCTGTCTTATGACAGCCTGGTGCAGCTGGACCCCCAGCCGACTCCAGAGTCAGATTATACACTGATGGGCTTTCTTCATTCTGACTCACAGATGAAGTGAACGATATTGATTATCTCCGAATAGCTGCTCATGTGAAGGTCTGGAGGTAATGAGCACACAATAGTCAACGTGTTGGATGTGGGACAAAAAGCAGACAGATCACCCCAGGAGTGGGATATGGAATCAGTTTTTTTTTTGTCACTGATACAGAGAAATCTGATCTGAGATCAGCTCTCCTTACGACTATTTTTTGACACCTGGTACTGTCTAAAACACAAGAAGAATGTCTCCATATTTATGACATCACAAAAATTGATTATAGATCAGTATTCCTGAAGTGGTTTGTGAAAACAAACCCTGTTGTGTGAAAAGGCGCCTGCAGCTTTCGGTGACATGATGAAATTTAGTTAATGTTTACAGCTCCCAGTATTAATGCAGAGGAATCAGGTCTGAGATCGGCTCTATTTATGACTGTTTTGTGAACACCAGCCCAGGTGTTTTCAGAAACGCTGCCTGGAGCCCTAAAATGTAATAATTTTTAAAGCTCACACTGTGTGCTAAATCACATCCACTGGTCTGCTCGAGCTCAGTTAAAAGCTGCATGTGGTTCAAGCAGGTCGAGAGATGTTTCAGGGTTGTGTGCAGAAAAAAACAACACATTTGGACTCAAGCGTGTCTTTTTGACAGCATCATGCATAAAAGTCATATGTAAGTAAACAAGCACATCATTGTTAATTCTGTTAAGACGGATATTATAAATAAGCAACCTCACATCAACCAACACTGTTTTGCATAAGGTAACTCTAAAGTTAGTGGGCAGTTTCCTTACATTTTCACAAACCATATTATGTACATCCCCACTCAGACACCTTGGTCCATGCTTTTTATTTGTACGCTTAATTATGTTTCACCCAGAAATGAGGACATGCCATAACAGTGGGAAAACCTGGCGCTGCAATGATCAAGCTCTCCTCTTTTGTATTTGGGAACTAATGGTACATGTTGGGTTGTGGACCTTTTGGGAACAGAAATATAAACCGTGGCGTTCTTTGGAAAACACCAAAGGAGGAGCATGTCTATCTTTCGATTATTATAACGAAGCCTGGACTGCCAATGGTCGGAACAGGTGGCCTGAGCTGAAAGCTTGACTGGGAACAGTAACTAAGAGAGGAGCATTAACATTGTCCTTCACTGGAAGTAAGGGACCCAGACCAAACCCTGGAAAAGAAGTCTGACCCAATATTTTTGTCCATATAGTGTATGATAATCATCACTAAGTGCTGGAGAAAACACTGAGCATGCGCAGATCAGACCCTCCCCTCCAGCTCCCTCCTTCGCACTCTGATTTACTCACTCGCTCATCCTCTTGTTCTCACACATCTGTACTCTGTGTGGTGTTTACTCCTTACGATGGGCCCGTTAAAGCTTCGAGGAGGATGAATGAATTAAACACAGGAAGGATGAAATAACACAGAGAAGCTGCACACCAGCCTGGAAGAGTGAAGCGAGGACAGGTAAGAGATGCGCGCGCCGTGTGTGTGCCTGCGTGCGCGCGCGTGTGTGTCTGGTTCCTTAATAGCTGCTTTCTTCAGCATCGAATTCAGATGTTGCTTTCCACCTTAAATGGGACGGGAGCGACGTTCTGTAACTGCTGCACCGTTTTAAGGTGGGACAGAACATTCTAACGAGAAATAAACTCCAGCAGCATTGAAGCCGTGTTTCAGGATCAGTGTGTGTGTTTGTGTTTGAGTGTTAATTTATTTGTGTATTGGTTATATGCTCATGATCCAGAGCCTGGTTTGTCCTGCTGAAGGTCACTAATTCGTCCACAATGGAGAGCTAATGTCCAATTAGAGCACACAGCTATTGCATTAAAGAGCTAATTACGTCAAACTGCTCATGTATGGTGTGTGTGTGTGTGTGTGTGTGTTCATTCCACCTGCTCCTCTCACTCCTAATCATCCTCAGCCTGCAGTGTCTCACCTGTTTTTTTTAGGGGGGGGGGTACATTTTACGAGTGTTATGACGTCACACAAGTGCGTGAATCACCCAGGCTGAATCACTCATTATGAATGAAATTGTTTTACTATAAGTTGCTGCACTGAACACTAATGAGCTCGTGTCTGTGTGTATGTGCTTGTGTGTGCGCGTGTGTGTCCACAACCGGGACTTTTACCTTTTTCCAGACTCCTGTTTTTGCTGGCTCTACAGAGCTCTAATTAAGTCTTTTCTCAGGTTGGTTTGGTTGGTAATTAGAATGTTCTCCAATAGGAATTTACACCCCCCCACGCACCTTTTTACTTGCACACAGATGCAAATGTCCCCCCCACATTTCTACTTTAGTGTAGTTGGATGCACCTGTATGCACAAGCCCCATCCACTTTACTCAGATAGCGTGCACCTGAATGCATGAATCAACTCTAAGTATGTAAACCTTCTTTACTCTGATTGGGTCCATCCAGAAGTTACATCCCTCCTCTCCACTGTACCCTGAAGGGGGTTTTCTCATGGTGCCCACTATACTTAAATGGGATGCATCCAGATTAATCCTGCCCCTTTTTACTTGCTTTACTGTATTCTGCATTCAGAGAACCTAACCCCGCCCCCTCCATCCCACCTGTATGCACAAGCCCTGCCTTCTTTCCTCAGATGTCATGCAACTGTATTCATACAGCAGCTCTGATAAAGTGCATCTAGATGGACAAGTCTCACCTATTCCATTCTGAGAGAATAGAGCCAGAGGAATAAGCCTCTCCCTCTTGTCCTCTTTATTCTGATTGTGTGCATTTAGATGCCTACATTCTGTCACTCCCACCACCTTCAATGGGATGTGTCCAGATAAATATGCCCCACCCCCTTTTGCCTACTTTACTCTGATAAGCTGCACTCAGAGATCCTGTGTTGATCACAGACTGTGGATAGCGGTTGGATAGTGATGCGGCATGTTGCACTCCAATGCCAATAGTCTGTTTATATGTGAATTTAATGGGCAGTAAATAACTCTTACTTCTTCTGTTGTTTTCAGGTTTTACAGCAGCAGAAGAAAATGGATGATTCTCCAACTAAACATCTGCTGGGGTCGAAGAAAAAAGTAAAAATTCACCCAAACACAGTGACAGTGAAGTACGCCACACACTTCCCCCAGCCTGGAGACGAGGGCTATGATGATGCTCCGAGTTTCGAGGATTTCAGCTCGTTTGTGGAGGAATCGTCAGACAGAAAGAAGCTGACCTCTACTGGCCCCCAGAGGTGTGGACACTTTTACTGCATTACTTACATTATTACACTGGTATGTGCCCCTACCCTGTGGTTCCCGGGGTGTATTATGAGCTTTGAGAGAAATTTTATCATTTAAAACATCTGACATCTGACCAACAAACAAAACACAAAGCATGATTAAACAGCCCTGTACACTAAAGCTCATCATACACCAAAGGACACACAGGAACCCACTGAAGTGGAAAACTCAGGGAAATAAGACTGATAAACAACAAATACAATTTATTTTACACTGCAGCTCCCGCTGTACTGTATGACCCTCAGCATCTTCAGAACTAGACGTTAGACAGATTCACCATCCTGGAACACTTAAAACACGTAAACCTATAGATCTTCACCACCTGCTCTTCAGGCAGCAGAGCTCTTGTAACTTCGTGTGATGGTGAATCACTGTGATTTGGTTGCAGTCAAGCAAGCAGCTTTGAGTACAGTCACCGTTGTTGTTGCTTAGCAACATAAAAGGGAGGTGTGAGGAAAGAGTCTGCTGTTGTCAGATATCACAACATGCCTTTCAGCCAATCCGAGAGTGTGGGTGGGTCTAACACATAATTTATTGCGATTTTGTGAATTATATTAGTGTAAAGTAAAGCGACCGTTTGTCATACATGACACCACAGCACACTATAAACAGCACATTCTTTCTCTACATTTAACCCATTCACCAAGTGAAGCAGCGGGCAGCCAGGAACACAGCGCCCATGAAGCAGAGTGTGGGGATGGTACCTTACTCCAGGGTAGCCCAGAGGTGCCACTAGCAGTCTTGGGATTCAAACCCACAACCTTCTGATCACAGGGGCAGCTCCCTAACCACTTTGATGGCCGTTCTTCTGCTATGTTTATGCTTATGATTTTGTAAAGCACCTTCAGATTGCCTTGATAAATGTTGTTGGTAATAATTGAATAATTGTCAATATACTTATTATTATTACTATTATCACCTTCTCCCACAGTAAACCAGGCAGGACGTTTTTCAGCTCTCTGGATGGCCAGTCCAAACCCAGCGGGGATCAGAAGGTCAGCAGCGGGGTCGGAGGCCAGCTGCAGAGCTTTGGTGAGGCGTGTGTGTTTTCTTCACGGCTGACATGGGGCGCTCTGTTTTTAGCGGCTTTAGCGCACGGTTGTGTGGCCCTGCTGACCCGTCTGGCTGCTGACCGCTCCAGAGTCCCCTCGCTGGAGCTGCTCTTCATCCGGTCCGTCATTCAGGTGATGTCCGTCGCCGTTGTTTACTACTATCAGGAGGCGCCGTTTGGGCCCAGCGGCTACCGGCTACGACTCTTCTTCTACGGTGTGTGTAACGTCATTTCCATCACATGCGCCTACACTTCCTTCGCTATCGTCCCGCCTAGCACCGGCACCATCATGTGGAGGGCGACGACGACGGTGTTCAGCGCCATTTTAGCATTCTTGTTAATAGAGGAGCGGCTAGCTATGATCGACATGGTCACCGTGGTCAGCAGCGTTTTCGGACTTTGCCTAGTCATGGTGCCCAATATCGTTAGCGAGAACATGTCGCTTGGATTCTGGAAGGAAGCTTTTGGCTACACCATGACAGTCATGGCCGGGCTGACCGCAGCCCTTTCAATGATAATCTACAGGTCGATTAAAGAGAAGGTCAGCATGTGGACAGCTCTGTTTACGTTTGGCTGGACAGGGACGCTGTGGGGCGCATGCACCATGTTTGTCCTGCAGGAACCTATTATCCCTCTGGATGGAGAGACCTGGGCATACCTGATTAGCATCTGCCTGTGCTCCACCGTGGCGTTTCTGGGTGTGTATTACGCTTTGAACCGCCTGCATCCTGCGCTGGTCAGCACTGTCCAGCATCTGGAGATCGTAGTGGCCGCTCTGCTGCAGCTCCTCGTCCTGCACATGGCACCATCCATCTGCGACATCATCGGAGGCTTTATTATCATCGTTAGTGTCATCGCTCTCACTGCAGTAAAGCTCTTCTGGGTGGGGAAGAGCCGGAGACAGGAATATGAGGAAATCCTGGACTCGCCAATAAAGTGATTTTATTAAGTGTTTATTGAATTTTTTTAAATCCTTCATCAAAATGCCAAGATGTACTTTAAAGACTTAAACCCTGTCAGAGCTGGATTAGTCTCCCGTGGGTAGACGATTTTGGTTATTACTGAAAAATTACACTCTGTAAATTCATGCTGGATTAAAATCACTCCATAATTATTCATATAAAAACAAATCACACGGCAGATTAATGCTGGATTAAAATCACTCCATAATTATTCATATAAAAACAAATCACACTGCAGATTAATGTTGGATTAAAATCACTCCATAACTGTCATATTTTTAAAAAGTAAACAGTGCCGATTCATACTGGATTTAAATGTCTCCACAGTTATGACTGTCATACTAAAAACTACATACATTACAGATTCATACTGGATTCAAATCATACAGATTGAATTTCTGTTCTGATCCCTGATGTTACAGTCAGTCTGAAGGTGAAACTAGTCCAGCTCCAGTGGTACTTAAATCTGTTGTCAGAAAAAAAAAATTGCATTGTGTTGTTGATAAGTGACAGTTGTGTAGCTTCTTGTTTATGTGCTATTCTGTGAAATAAAAAATGAGATTAGTTCTTATTACATGAGGTCATGATTTTGACTTAATGCTCAGGTGGTCTTTGGACATAAGTGGAAAATTCAATTCCATAAATCATTCAGTTTCGTTTTTTAAATGGTTTAAGCCCTCAGCGGGGATGTTCATAACCGTCCTAATTTACATATCAGTGAAACAGACTGGCAGTATAGAACCAGAGAGGAATGAAAACTCGTTAATAATTCATGAACGTTAAAAATGAGCTGTACTCTAAAAGTACTGATGGCATCTGCAAAAAGAGCTTTTAGAGTTTATCTAGTTCTCCAAGTGTGTGTAATGTCTGAACAGAATGTTCCCTTTTAGATCACTGCATGGTTTCTTTTTATTTTTACCAACTTATTAATTCATTCTGTTTTTGTGTTCTCATTATTAGGGTCACAAGGACCTGGAGCCTGTCCCTGGGCCAATGTACACAAGGCAGGGACTCATACTGGGTAGGGCACCAGCTAGTGATGGGAAGTTCAGCTCTTTTCAAAGATTCGGCTCTTTTGGCTCGGCTCCTTTAAAAGAGCCGGCTCTTACGGCTCCCAAATGGCTCTTTATTTAGTATCACTCAGAGCCTTCTATTTTAGCCCAATT
>JBBPDH010035115.1:0-10239 GCA_037974565.1 Clupeocharax schoutedeni
TACTTTTGCTTGTGTGCCTGTGAGCTATTCTGTTTGCCTGTGTGTGCGTGTGTGTGTGTTTCTGTGTGTGTGTGTGTGTGTGTGTGTGTGTGTGTGTAAGTGTGTAAGTGTGTGTGTGGTGTGTGTGTGGTGTGTGTGTGTGTGTGTGTGTGTGTGAGAGTGAGAGAGAGAGAGAGAAGGGTGGAAGTCAGGTCACAAAGAGAAACAGACTGGACAGCCTTGTTTGGCCTGCAGCAGAGAAAGAGCGAGACTATGTGCTCTCTCGAGAAAATTAATGAGACGCAAAGCAAAAGCCAACAAAAACTAAACAAACAGTCGTGATCCCATACATATTCAACAGCAATGACTCCAACCAAGCACACACAAGAGCAATGACCTGGATACCTCTCACCCCATGGAGACGGAGGGAGAGAGAGAGAGAGAGAGAGAGAGAGAGAAGTGGGAAAAGAAACAAGAAACAAAAAAGGGGAAGGGGAGAAAGACAAGAAAGAGAGCAAAGAGAGAAAGAGCCTTAAAAAAAGAGGTATGAGGAAAACATGAGTGAGATGTGAATGAAAGAGAGATGAGTTAGAGAGAAAAAGGCATGAAGAGTGAGTGGGCAGGTGAGTGAGAGAAGAGAGAAAATATGAAGACAGAAATGAGGGAAAGAGAAAAACAATGTGACACAGAGAGGGAGAGAGAGAGAGAGAGAGAGAGAGAGAAAGAGAGAGAGAGAGAGAGAGAGAGAGATCTGTGGGGGTAAAGGACTCTGACACAGTTTGTTGAGTTTGGATTGTAGAGGCCTGCAGGTTTAGAGCAAGGATTACTCTGCATGCCCCTCGGTCCATGACAAGTTCATCTTCTAATTACGCTTCTCTCCTGCGCAGCCTGAAAAGTCCAGCAGTCCACATCGTTTCAATGGCACTAGGTAGGACTGACTCAGGCCACCAGAAGCACTTCCACACTGTTAGCATCCCTACATACAGAAATGTAATATATAATGTTCTGTTCTTTTCCAAATGGTTTCTATTGTTCCAAAATGTGCAGAGAATATCCTCCTGGGTGGAGGGAATAAAACATGTCTAGCCAATTTCTACATCTACCCAGTAGACTACATTACTGACAGTATTTCCCCAAACAAAGCTAACTAATGTTAGAAAAGAAAAATAAATCTTGGATATGAGTGGATGGGTCGCATTCAGGTTTTTCTTTTACCTTAGCAAGCGTTGTTTGGGAATACATATTAAAATAAGATTAAAATTAATCACTCGTGTGAGAGTGCTCTCCAATGCAACTGGGTTACAGCACTGTCTATTTGACTGTCTACTGGTTCACAGCATTTCCAAATGCTGCATGTAAATTTTGCTGTCCCATCAGCAAAACACTACAGAACCAGATCGCAAGAGTAAAGTGGCAGGAGAGGAGGAAACACTTTTGAGATAAAGCTAGTGAGTCAGTCAGTGATTATGTGTTCGGGACACTGGCTTTTTATTGGCCTCAACGGATGAGTCATATCAGAGGAGTAGTAACAACTATAGATTGTCTCTTGAGGGATTATGGGATTAGATAATAGGCTATAAGCTAAATGGAATGAGCTACATCCACAGGGAGAATATTAAAGCATAGCTAACAGCGAGCTCTTTACACTTGCTCCAGCAGATGCCAGAGAGGCCAGGTACGGTATACAACTGGTTTCCTTTGAAGGTGTCAATGTGCAAATGGCCCTTTAGATCAAAGCCGGCTTCATGAATACACACTCTGATTCATGAAGCAACAGTCAACAAACAACCGAACAGTATTTCTCCCAAGACATTGTGTTAAAGGTGATCTAAATGTATTCATTGAAATAAAATGAATGTTAGAATCATTGATGTGAAAGCTCGAAATCCAATTTACAGTTGAGGAGAAATATAAAGAGTCGGTTTGCATGATAAAATTCAATGCAATGACTTATGCCAAGCCGAGACTAGTCATGAGTTATCCAACACTAACAACAGGCCACCCTGGGAGGCCTTGTGCATAAGCCCAATAGGTTAAAAGTTTAGGACCTTAAAACAGATGTCTTAGATGCTAAGCTTGTTTTGTGGTGCCGTTAAGCCATGCTTAACTCTGGCTGTAGTCTATTCTTAAGCTTGCTTTGGTAATCAGGGAGACTTACTTGGGTGCTGGAAGGATGAAGCCCAGTGTGCGGTACAGGATGGCTCCGATGACAAAGTACGACGCCTCATCTGACTCTGCAAATGGAGCATGAGCAACACGGACAGCGTTAAAAGCAGCTCAGGAGACTACCAAAAGCCTTATTACTGTAAGTCACAGGACATTATGCAAAGTGCTTGCTGAAGCACAACCAAGTAGCATACAGAGCAGCACCTAAAGTTAGATCCCTTTAGTGGACTCACCCACCCTGAATGTGAGAAGGGATACCACGGCCAAACATATAAATAAATAAATAAAAAAGAAGATGATCATTGTCTCTTGTGTAAAATCCTTTTTGGATAAATGGTGGGGGTGCTATCAATTCAGTGGACCATTTTCATTATATATTTCTTTTGAATTTGTTCCTGAGGTCCACTTACGACATTAAGAGTTTTATGCGTCCAAACCAGCTGAAATGACCTCTTTTCAATCTCTTTAAATTATTTTTATTGTAGCTGTCACTGTGAGACCGTTATGGTCTCTGTTCTAATTGCCTCTAAATGATAACTTGTTCAAAAAGAAATGAAAACACTCCTTGTAACTTCAGCATGAATGGGTCGAGCTAAACTGCTGAAGGCTTGTGTGTGCATGTATTTAAATGCATTGTTAAAGTGAAAATGCAAAATATTTCTGCAATATCTTGTTGTGTGCAGAAGTTTGAATACCCCTCTGTAAATAGTTTGTTTAGTTGCTTTTTTTGCTGAAAATCTAATATATTCCCTACAGCCAGCATACTTAAATATGTTTTTCTGCTCAAGGCAGATTTATACTGGGATATAGTAATCCCCCAGTTTTAGGCGGATCAGGAATTGGAGAACCCAATTCATAGTTTTACATGGAAATCCCCACAATAATGCAGAAACTGCAAAAATCCACCACTTTTTATTTTGCTTTTTTGTGGCAATATATATTTGTTCTGGATGTTTTCACACAAGAGGACCCTTTCACCTCACCACGGTGTCCCAATACTTTTGTTCCATGCCCTACCGGGTTGCATACATAGGCAGAGAAAGGACTCAGATACATCGATTACAGGTCCACCTTTACATTTCCTTTAAGGGTAATGCATTAAACTGAGCTTAAATTGAAATTAAAGTGTTCTGGGAGCACATGATACTTTTCATGCTTCTCACCTTTCAAAACCCAATCTAAAGGTCATCAGAACCCAATAGTTTTTGTTTTGTACAATTTGAGAACTGTATACACTTTGGCTATGCCCCAGACAATCACAGCAACATGTGTCAGCTTCTTTTTAAACGTCACGCTGACATTCAGGTTCCTTCATCCAGTTCAGACAGACAGACTTGGAGGCAAAGAGCAACACACAAAGTCACAGCGATGCAGGATTTAAGAAGTTGTCCGATGGGAAGACTTTGAGTCGGGCTGGACAAAGAGTGACATTTCGAAGTGAAGCAGAAAGACTGGAGTGACCCACCAGCCTGAGTCTCCAGCCGTCTGTCCACCCCCCACACGCCCCTCTGTCCCAGCCTCTTTTCAACTCTCTGCCTGCACCACACACTTTTGTACTTCGTCCATCTTTTTTTGTTTTGTTCTCGTCATCACAGACATGCTTTCTTCCTCATACACCTCTTCACATCTCTGTTTGCTTGCATGAGGCTCCACAGGCCTTTCTTCCTCATCCCTGCTTTTTCTGCAGCCAAATGCTTCTTCTCTATGGCCATGCTGTGCTCTCAGCTGGAGCCATGTCTTTAGGTAACTGCCATCATTGGACGGAGGAAGTGGTATGGATGGAGGACGTGGAGTGGTGGTGGATGAGAGAAGTCGAATAAAAGAACTACAGAGGAGTAGTGGAGGCTTAACAGGCATTTAGCCATGTTCCAGTTGGCTCGCTTTTGGTCTTGCAGTCCTCATTTGTGCGTATCAGTGCTCACAAATGCTTCCTATGGGCCTTTAGTGCGGCCTTTGTTGAAGGCCCCAGCGCTTTAGACTTAAAATGGCCTCTTCCCTAACTTTCCTCATTATCCAGGTCAATCAGAGTTGATGCGTGTGTTAGTTTACAGAGGCCTGACCAACATGACAAAGAAGAAGGTAGCTAGATGTAAGCTAAATTAATTTGTATATAATTATATTTACCTTGTCATTCAGCCACATTATACTTCCACTTTATACTAAGACACTGTGGATATGACATTTATACCTGAACATACCTCTTTAAGACTGTTTCTCAAAAGAAAGTGATGATTTTTTAGTATTGTTTTATGTCTTTAACTGTTTACTGTCTTGCTTACACTTTACTATGACATTTATTTGGGAGAGTGCTGTTACTCAACCTTTTGATATTCCTTAGAACACTTTTTATTTCAGTAAATTTAGTAACTCTATCCCCGTTTTGTGCTTGAGATATGTGTCAAGAGCATTTTTAATCTATAAATAGTTTACACATATTTGAAAGGTCTCTTACCTGTTTAATAGAACCTTTATATCATATGGACTTTGAAAAAAACTTTTTTCAAAGAAAAATCAAAGAATGTGATTTACAAAAATGTCTTCTTACAAAAAAAATAAAAACAAAAATAATGATGCTGCACCTCGATAATTAATACCTAGAACTAGTTTGGAATTTCGGTGTTATGTAGTTCGGCAGAACAGCGATGCACTTTGCTGAAAGTCTGGAAATAAGCAATGAGTCATCTTTCATGAAACAAGCTGCACTGAAGCTGAATATTTCATCTTAAAATCACGCAGATCACGCAGTGTTGGTCCACACTGCAATAAGACTAGGAAATTCTCATTTGTAATTATAGAGCTTGAATCAGACATGTGAAATAATGCGAGGCACGCTGATAGAACCAAATAAGAGGGTGAAATAGGAGCACTGATTGAAGCACAGCGTTATCTCCTCACAGCGGGACCATTAAAAAACAAATCCGAGTGTAATCAGCGAGCTGTGGACCAAGTGATTCAATATTAAAGAGCCATGTCCTTCATTCTATTTGTGTTGTTTGACTCCGCTGTTGTTTTTCCGCACACTGAGACATGTGTTAGTGAAGAGAGGTGTGTAACTTTCTCTTTAACTGACAATAGAAAGTGCAGCACTCCACACTTCTCCCCTGGACAAAAGCAAGGCCAGAGCCAATCAAACGTCAATCAATCGGAGAACAAGTTTGGCTGCTTGTTAAACTGACCAAAACAAAAGATAACGATCACCAGGCGAGCTCTTGACAAGTCCTGAATGGAGACTCTTCATTTCCACAGCCTTCACTTTAACAAAGCCAGCACAGATGAGAAGACAAAGTTCTCTGTTGTCCTACTGAGGGCAAAAAAATCGAATCAACAAAGTGTCAGACAAGTGGGCATCTTATCACCCACAGCAGGTCGTGGGGGAAGAGCGTGTGTATACACAAGCAGTTCCTTATTATCTTTCAGGGAGGCTGGAAAGTAATGGTTCAGTCTGGAGGAGGTGGAGCCATCTGAGATGGAGACGGCAGACTGCAATGGCAGCCATTTCCTCTATCTCGGTCTGTTTTTCTCTCTGTGTCATTTGAGCTTCTCTTTGGCCCTCAGTCTCCATCTTCAAATGCCCCTTGCTCTAACTGGGTCTTTTCATTCTCGCGGGCAGTATCTGCAACCTCTACTGCCTTAATTTCCTCTTCCAGCACCTGAAGGACTCAGCATCTTCCCCAGCATCTGAACCCCAAGCTCCTGTTCTGCCTCCTCCTCCTCTTCTTACACCTCTCTCCCTCTCTCAAATACACTCGCTTGCCCCATCTCTCTTTTCTCCCGTGCCCTCGGTCTCTGAAACACGATCGATTTTCCTCCTCAGACCTCGTGGTGATTGAAGTGCTCACAGCTTGAAGAGAGAAACGGCAAGAAACTAGAGAAAGAGAGATAGTGAGAGCGAGATAGGTCGACTGACATGCAGAGAGAGAGAGAGAGAGAGCGAGGGAAAAAGAGGCAGAGAAAAGTAGAGGAAAAAGCTGAGTAATGACCCCAACTAGGATTACTCCCATGGAACTGATGCCCAGCTCAGATCAAACTGGACAGAATCAGAGCAAGAACGAAATGTGTTTTTCTGACACACGCTGTCCGCGGCCCAGTCAGTGTTTATCACCAGTTTGTCCACTCTGCATCCGTCTCTGCAGCCTGTAGAGATGACACACTGCTCCACTCAAGAAAACAAAATGCCAGAGATCTCCCACTCACCATCAGAAGACAGAGTGAAGACCTCCTTGGGGATGAAGAGTTTGTCCTCCGCTGACCGCGCCCAGTCCTTCATTCCCCTCCTGCCCTTCATAGGGAAGTTAACGTCACTGGAGACGGCCGACACAGGCTCACGCTGGATGGTGATTACTGACACAGAGAAGAGATACATGATTATGAGCGGGTTACACCAACAGAGGTTAAACTTAAACTTGGATTAAATTTAACTGGATCACTTCTGACTTTAAACAGAAATGTGAACTCAAATTAGGAATTAAATTCAACACCTTTGTGCCATACCTGGTACAAGGCAATCTCTGTCTCTCTCTCTCACTCTGCTAATACCCAAATATACATGTATGAAGCAAACACTAGAGTTAAACTGTTATACTCAGTATACACCTGTTAAGCACGTTTTGATAAGGAGGTCCAGCATGACCTGTTAGATGATAACAGGCTACATAATAATAATATGTGAATTTGTAACGGATGCCTGTAAAACATATACACAACATACAGAGAGATGCACATTGTGTAGCATTTACAAACATTGGCAAATCCTTGGTGAGTTTAGAGTTCAGCATTTGCTTGTCAATTTTTAATAACTGATTATTAGTTATTCGGCAGTTTATCTATCCATCTGTCTATCTGTCCAAACGTTATGGAATCACAAATGAGCACAATTTTTCTGAAAGATTGCTAGCTTCATGTTAAAGGCACTTTTTCCATTTATTTGCATCTTTAATGGTATGTACAGTATATTACCAGTGTGTGTGTGTGTGTGTGATTATGTGTACACTGTGTATTCAGTATGATTCATTGTTTGCATATTAGTTTCAAAGTAGTCACTGAATGATAGTATATTATGCTGCTACATAATAAGCATGAAGGTTAATTATGGAATAAATGACCTGCAGTGTAAGCGGTTCATTACAGTTTACGCTGTTTTTGAATCTGAATCTTATTCAGAGAGAGAATGAGAGAGAGAACAGGGATAAAATGAGATTGGATGTTGAAAGTGAACATTAATGGGATCAAAGTTCCTCTCATACAGTATGAACATCTTTAAGATATGAATCAAGGAGCCTTAATCCAACTCTGGTTGTTATCCCGTCATTATTTCCAGCATGTTTGAGAGCACTCACTGAGGTTAGTGGTGACGACGAGATAGCTCTGGAAAGGCTTCTGAGCCTCTCCGATGAGATGGATGAAGTCTTCTACAACTCGCATTAGCTGCACTGCACCTGGAGAGACCTGAGGAGAGAAAACAGGCAGGAGTCAGAGTGAACCACGCCCCAATGAAACGTGTAAAAAAGGACATCGAGTTTCATGAACGGAGCAGACAAAATGGACGAGAAAATAGTGGTTAAAACTAAAATACAATACAATTAAACAAAAAGCAATACATAAATAAAGCAATAAATAAAATTATTCAAAAATACATAAAACAATACAATAAGAACTACAAAAATGTTTTACTATTTTAGGAAAAAAAAAATTAAGTATATAAAGAAGGAACAGCAAGAAATTAAACGAAAATAGAATAAGCACAAAAGTTGAACTCAGCATAGCAGGTACTATGCAGTTAATATACATTGGTTGTTGCTGTCTGCAGATTCTTTACAGACTCCGTTAAGTCGAATCTGAAACCAAAGGCTCCTCTAAACTGTAGGCTAGAACCTATACGTAGAGTGGGATTTTTCTCATCAGTTCACGAAGCTTTGACATAAGAACCCATGTGGCCTCGCTGAGACCGTAACAGCAAACACTGGGTCAAAACAGCCCCAGTCACAGTTTAAACCTTTCCTCTGATAATGTAGAGGCTTTTGTAGAGTTCAGCACACTGTGGTTTTCAAATAATATTTTTGCATTTTAATCCTCAGTTTGGATTTTAAAAACTCAATTTTAAGAAAACAGACAGTATACAGAAATCTAATTAAAGTCTATAAAAAAGACCCACACATTTAGTAAATGTTTAATGTATCCTGTTAAAATAATTAGTTAGCTTAGTCTGAACATGTTCAACAATAATCAACAGTATTGTTTATTGTAAATCCAGAGTTTTCTTTCTGTACAAATCCATACTTTGTTGTCTTTCTTTTTGAGGTAATAGAACATGCAGAACTAGACAAATAAAATAAAATAACTCAAAATACATTAATCTCTGATTGTACGCATGATATTTATACTTGTAACTATTTGCAATTAACCCCATTGTCTCTGTAGCTACTGTTCTATCTCTCTGAACATGTGTGCTTTCAGTCGCTGTGAAGCTCTGAGGAGAACCAATACCATTACCTCAAGCGCGAATGCAAAGAAGGCCTAACCCCTAGAGGCCACTAAAGAAAAAGTGTGTATTAAAACCCCATCAGTTCTATGAAACAAGACCTCCGCTTTAATATCACTGCAAGCTACTTAGCAGAAGCCTGTGTGTGCTGCTGCTAATGGACCTGACTAATAGGAAACAGAGAGAAACATTCAGCATGAGGCCTTCTGCCTCCGCACCCCCACTTGATCTTCACAGCACCCTCTTTATGGATTGTTGTGGGCTTTTTTTTTAATCATGCAGCCTTTGTTCCGGGGGAAAGCATGTCACATCCACATCCTATGATGTTCATGAGGCTAAAGAGTCAATTCTTCTAATCGAACTGCAAATCCACCTTTTCCATTGCATGTGTGCCAATGGAGGAATCTGTGAACGTCTTGAATGTCTGAAGAACGTCTTGATGCTCTGTTATAGGGGACACGAGCAGGTGTGTGTGTGTGTGTGTATTAGGTGAGGAGATGGAGCGCAACAAATGGCAACATTTGTTACCTTTTTTCCCCTGGCCCAATGTTTTTTTTTTGTACCAATTAAATCCAATTTAATATGCAGCAGATGGTGGTTTATATGGAGCCAAATAAGAAATGGAGTAAATTGGCGGCACTGTTTGTTTGTAATGACTAATTGAAGCAGTAACACAC
Organism: Clupeocharax schoutedeni; assembly: GCA_037974565.1. Lineage (NCBI taxonomy): Eukaryota > Metazoa > Chordata > Actinopteri > Characiformes > Alestidae > Clupeocharax > Clupeocharax schoutedeni. Next base: position 9,301 of record JBBPDH010035115.1, read on the forward strand.
TTCCTTATATTTTGTTTTCTGCTCTCCTGCAGGGAACAGATCTCATTTACTTACTTCAGCTCTGGAGCTCTTTGACGTGTGGAATATCAGGGAGTTGAGCTGTGTTGGCTGTTTGCTCTGCTTCAGGCACTGCAAACTCATCTCCGTTAACTGCGTTATTATCTTTCTCTCTCTCTAGCTTCATTTGTGGTAATTTCTGAGGACATATAATTAAGCTATTAATGTCCGACAATTGAATTAAGAAAGAGAAGGACAACTCTGTTTGGTCTACAGCGAGGACACTTTGAGAGAGATGTACAGCTGACTAATGCACCCCCGCCCCCCGCCATCCCCCACCCCCGCTAGGAATTTCTAAAGTCATCTCCAAGTTCAGCACATGAGGTCATATCTGCGTAGCGTAGATGACTGTTTGCTGTAGATCAGTCAGTACACACACAAAGCAGTTGGATGTGGGACCAACCGTATTTTTCCATTTAACAGCACATAAATATTTGCCGATACCTGAAATAATGCCAAAATCTACAGCTTTAGCAGGATAACCGTGATATTGTGTTGTGAAAATAAAGCATTTACATATAAATACTCTGTTCATATGAGAGATGTATCTCAAGTTTCTCTCACAACAAAGACAAACAACATGCGGGGAGTGTTTTTGAAAGAAAAGCTGCCTCTTTTCACTCCATAAATCATACTGTCGTTCTGAATGGAGGGTATATAAATAAAGATATATAGATAGATAGATAGAGAGAGAGAGAGAGAGAGAGAGAGAGAAATAGCGAGAGAGAGAAAAAGAGAGAGAGAGAGAGGTGGAGAAAGAAACAAGATATAATAAGAGAAAAGTAAAAGGAATTTTCTCATTAGTAGGTTATATGGAAGTCAGGCAGGACAAAAGTACAAAATTTGTGACACACAATAAATTACATAAGGAGACGGGGGGGG
>JBBPDH010035151.1:11427-22688 GCA_037974565.1 Clupeocharax schoutedeni
TCGGAACAAGAGAAGGAAACTAGAATTAAGTTATGAAATACAAAATTGTGGCTGTACAATAGGATCCAGTTATCATAACTTAATATTATTTTTATGAAGAAGAGACGTCACCAACTGAGCTTGGTCCAGGCATTAGGTCTGAACTCCATGGTGCTGCTTCGCTTAAAATTTCATGCTGTGTTTAACATGCCCCTGTCTTTTCTCTTTCCCTTATTCATCTTTCTCATCTTCACCATGGCCTCAGTGATGTTTAACTTCATCCTGCATGACCAGAGGAAGGGCCCCGTGTGGAATATAGTCATGTGGACGGCTTTGTTCCTGGGCCAGGGGGTTCTGATCTGCCTTTATTCTCAGGAGTGGTATGCTCAGAGATACTGTCCCCTGCAAGAGGTAAGCACTACAGCCTCAGTGCCACTTTTTCGTTCTGTAATACTGTTAGGCAAGATTATGGCATAATACAGGAAATGCACCACAGGCTAAACATTCAGGCTGTCTCATTTGAAAGACAACTGAACGAATGAATGCTGTGGGAAGATTTTTGGGAATTAAACATGTTTGAAATGTGCAGTACGGATAACAAGTTTCTGTTTTATTGAAAACGATAACTTAAAGCAGCATTATAACTACTGAAGCATGCTTGCATCATTATGCGTTTTATCAATATCACTGTGTCAGAGTAGAAAGCAATTCAATAGAAGTTCCCAGTCCCCAACCCTGGCAGCCACACTTTCTGCACAATTTGGTGTTTTGCTTACTACATGCAGCTCAGCCTCCTAAACTGAGTAGTTAATGAGTCGTGTGTGAGATTACAATGGCGTGAATTTTGTTTGGCAAACAGGACCAGATTAGAAATGCTTTTGGTACATACTTTGTGCAAAAGTAAATAAATAAATATTGGGACAGCCATCAGTGAATCATAGAATAGATTGCATCTGACAAGGGGTGGGATATTGTAGGCAGCAAGTGAACAGTCAGACCTTGATGATGATGTGTTGGAAGCAGGAAAACAGGACACACATAGGAATGGGCTCCCAGAGGTCCATAGAAGGACAACCAATGAATCCATAACAGAGTAATGGGTCAGAGGGCTCTCTAATGGGTGTGGAGATTAAACACCACAGAACAGCTATTGTACCAGCTTGCTTTAAAAGTTACTTCTGGCTGTGATAGAAATATGTCAGAACACACATTGCATCATAGCTTGCTGCATGTGGGGCTGCGTAGCTACTGACTCCTGTACACAGCTAAACATCAGTGTGCACTGTCATTATTGAGGTACCCTTGAGCAAGACACTGGCCCCACACACACTGCTCCTTGGTTAGTAGCAGCCCCTTGGTTAAATGCAGAGAAAGAATTTCACACTGTTCACACTGTGTGCTGTGCTGTGCTGTGTTTACACGTTGACTATAAGGTGCCACTTTACTTTTCTTAATGTTCTGGGCAATGTTCTGCTTGGAAACCTACGCATTCACACATATGATATTTATGTGTATAAAGCCCCCTGCCACACTGCATTGTTAAGAATTGTTTGAGGTTTGCAGAACATAAAGAAATGAAGGAGTTCCCAGAATTCAGTCCAATCAAACATCTAGGCTACGCAGGACAAACTAGTCCAATCCAAGTAGGCCTCACCTCGCAACTCTCAAGATCGAAAGGATTTGCTGTAAACATCTCTGTGCCAGATATAATAGACACCTTCAAAGGTCTTGTGGAGTCTATGCCTGGTTGGTTCAGAGCACTTTTGGTTGCACAAGGGGGAATATTAGGCAGGTGGATTTAATGTCATGGCTGACTAGCCACTTTCTTTTTGTACCCTACCTTTTGTTTACACTTTCTGGACCTTTCCTAAACTCCATAAAGTCACCATATAGGTATACTTTGTAATTATAGATAGTAGCTCTGCATTGTTTATTAGCAACTTTATCCAATTCATTAATAGTCAGGACTCTAACAGGACTGCTGGTGGGCAGATATAATTTTCCTAGTGGCTCATTCTTAGCAAAGCAGTGACACAGATATGGTAGATACATTTACATTTACAGCATTTATCAGACGCTTTTATCCAAAGCGACTTCCATTCTCTAACTACAGGGAACAGTCTCCCTGGAGCAACTGGGGGTTAAGGGTCTTGCGGCAAGTATCCTACCCACTGAGCTACCTCCACCCATACTGGTGTATTGTGATGTCGATATTTTGAACACAGCCCTAGCTACAACACAAGAAGGTCCCTTTTATAGGCGTGAGGTTCCGGATCGTAATAATTGATATTGGCCAACATTATTGGAAGGCTAGTATTGTTCTAGTATCTGCTCACCCCTGAGGGGTCCATGTACTCTTGAAATGCAAAAAAGCCAGTCCAGCCATACTATTGGATTAAAGTAAAATCCTAAAACACATACAGCTCTGAAAAAATAAGAGACCACTGCAAAAATGGTGCAAGTATTGAACTGAACAGCTTTGCCTTTGTTTTTAAGAACCGTGGACAATATTTCTGTTTTCTGTTTTAAATTTGTAAATAATATATTGTTCTTTAAAACATCATTTAAAGGAAACACATCAAATTACCTTTGATGTACTTCTGGTAGTGTTTTTCCATCCAACTGGTCACATTGCAAGAGGAGAGTGTTTATTATAGCAGTGGATTTTATACTTTTCCTCATTAAATAAGATGTGATTCAGGTGATCACTAATCAGTATCTCATAAAGCAGAATGAGGTGCTTGTGTAGGAATTTAACAGACACTGGAATGGAATGGTTGTCATACTCATCGAGATGCTGATTTAAAAATAATTTGCAGCGGGCTCTTATTTTTTTCCGGAGCTGTATAAATCCTTTAAATGTGTGTACAAATAATTGTGTATTGAAACTGTGTTGGGTTAATGACCGCCGTACCTGAGTTTGTATTTACTGTTCTTAACATATAAATTCTTGTTCTTTTTTCAGCCTTCCTTTCTAGAGCTGCTGAAGCCGCGTTCATGGACCTGTTATATACAAACCAATCATGCTGCACATTCTGTCTAACCCACACTGCGTCACAGACTGAACTTTTCCCCTAATGTTTACTCTTTTAACATTTTTCTTGCACTATGATCAAGTGACATTTGAAACCTTGATATATGAAGATATTTTTATGAAAAGATCTTAGAGATGGAGTGGTATTTAAAATCTATTTAAAGTTGCTCACAACTGTGTTTTAAATGACTGCATTATTTTCTCACGTTTTGTGATTTCAGAAAAAGTGAAGTCAGATTAAGTCAGGTTATCATACAGGTGTGTATCACAGAGAAGTGACTGTGACTACTGCAGCAAATGCTGTTTGTTCTCAGTTGTTCATTTCACCCTCAGAGGACAGTGTAGAAACTTATTTGTGCCAAAGTTGTTTTAGCACTTTAGGTCACAGCTGGCACTTGCTTCTGGGGCCCCAGGGGCCTCTGGGACCTCCTGCCTACACTGCCGACGAATGGATTTATTAATAGACCAGTTAATGCAGGCCCTAGAGCCCTGTGCATATGTTGAGAAAATTGTATTCATGAAGCTATTTGAGCAGTAGGCCTTTATCTGAGCAGAAGATCACTCTTAGAATATATACGATATTATAAGATAAGACCAGTCTTTACTGTCATTGCCACTTTTCAGTGCCACACTAAGACAGCATGTAGTGATTTTACATCCGTCTGTGTTATACCCCCAATTCAGCCATGAAGTCCAGTATCACTGGCAGCCTCATTATTGTTGGACTAATCAGTGTTTTGTTTAATTAAATAAGGTTTGCTAGTTATCGAATTTGAACAAACTAAACCTGTTTATCATAAAATACACTAACTAAACATAGCATTACAACCATTAGCATCGTGGATGCCAGGAGCATTTTTAACGTGGGGAGTGGGGGGCTCTACCTCTCGACTGTCGGGGGACAGAACAAATGATTACATTTACATTTAGACATTTATCAGACGCTTTTATCCAAAGCGACTTCCAATCCTTAATTACAGGGGACAGTCTCCCTGGAGCAACTTGGGTTTAAGGGTCTTGCTCAGGAACCCATTGGTGGTGTGCTGGGGGTAGGATTCAAACCCATGACCTCTTGGTCTAGAGGCAAGTATCCTACCCACTGCGCCGCCACCACCACCAATAATGTTATTGATTATGACAATAACACGGGTCAACAGGTCAGAATCATCATGAAGTGGGTGGGTTTTGTTTTCTCTTGCTGATTTCAAATCTGTGTTTATTTTTTCCTGCTCGTACAGTTTGAAGCTAGTTATATATTGCATGATATTTGGTATAATTAGCATATAACAATCATATGCTGAGTGTTTTTGAAGAAACAGTGGTAGCTGACTGACACTGATCACTATATCTATGCCACAGTGTGCGTCTATCTGACTTCACACTGAAAATATTAAAACTGCCCACAAGTCTATTGCAAATCCAATATTACTCATAATTCAAAACGTTGATGTGACTAAAAAGCAGATCTGAAATCAGCATGAAAAACTGGTGTAGAAAAGTGTTATTGATTACCTGATTACCAAAATAAACAGTTGTTGACCTGTGTAATGGTCCCGGCATCCATGCACCTGTATAATATGGTGTAGGTCCCTCTCATCCTAACAGAAACAATTGCCTGTCGAGGCATGGACTATACAAGACCCCTGAAGGTGTGTTGTGGTATATGGCACAAATACATTAGAAGCAACCCTTGTAGGTTGTGAGGTAGGGCCTCCATGGATGGCACAGTTAGTCCAGCATGTTCGATGAAACTGAGATCTGGGGAATTCAGAGGCCAATTTGACACATTCACTCTTTGTTCTGGTCACTAAACCCTTCCTGAAAAATGTTTGCAGTGTAGCAGGAGGCATTGGGAATTCCATTGCCTGGTTGTGAGCTTTTGGACCTCTTTTGGTAGTACGAACCACTGAATACCAGGGACTCCCCCCAAAGCCTGCTGCTTTGGAGAGGATCACAATTTGGCCCTTTTTAAGGCCGATCAGATCCTGCTTGCAAATGTTCCTGCTTGCCAACACATCCCACCCTTTGACAGGTGCCATTATAATGAGATAATCAGTGTTTATCTCTTCATCTTTCAGTGCTTGTAAGGTGGTGACTGATCGATGTGCACATATTTGTTTTTACCTTTTTGCTGCATTGGTGTTGGTTTTAATATATTTTAATATACACAAAAATTGACCACTCTTGATTCAAAATTCCAAACAAAAAATGTCTGGAGAAAATGTAAAGGTAATACATATAAATAATTTATTATACCTTGGAAACACAATTTTACAACTGCAACAATTAAAATAGTAACATTAAGAGCGCAGTATGTGCTTGAGTGACTCTTTTTCATCCCATCAGAAACTGAATCAGGAGTGAAGCTGCTGGAATACAGCACATAGAAAAGCTGCTATACAAAGTACTGCACTCCCAACACATATGGAGACATTTCTTATTTTTTACACAGCTCATACTGCAATAGTTCATAAAAGAATAGTGACCTGTGCATTTCACACACACACACACACACACACATTGCTGCAGATTGTACAGAGAACAGAAAAAAATCTTTTTCCATGGCTGTGCGTATGTACAAATATCGTACCAGCACTATTACATTAGAACCTCAGAAAGCCGCTTTAATTAATTTACATTTGAAAACGTCAGCTGTGCTTTATGTCATGTGAACATTTCTTAAGGAATGGACTGTAGAAATGGTCCCAAATTACTTTTAATTTTGTGTATATTGTACTTTATTGTCCACTCCAAAGAGTACAATTGTTATTTATTTTTGTGTCTCCTTAATATACAGTAAATGAAACCTGTGGCATAGGAATCCATTTGACAATCGTGACTGATAACTTGATTATCCTAATGTTTGGAATGTGTAACTTTGTATTTTAACCAGCTTTATGAGAAAGTCCGGGACCCTTTTGTACAATATAATTTGCTTCTCCTTTACAAGCACATCTCTGTATTGTATTCAGTTCTGAAATAGACTATTGTTATACTCATGTTGTTTCATAAATTGAGATTTTGTATCAGATTTCCCAAATCCACTTCACCGTGTACTGCAGAAAGAACTCTATTTTCACTGTTTTATACTTTTTTATGTACGATCAGTCGGCATACTTGATGAATGTAGTTCCCAGAATTAATAAATAAAATCCAGTTAGATGTCCGAGTCATTTCTTAGTTTTATACGTAGTGTGTGTTAAAGGCTATTTCATTATGTATATTTTCTTTGTTTTATTTTGCTGCTGAATTCAGTGTACATAGTCTAATCAGTTTACTAATCAGAGGAATCAATATCAATCATGAAGGGGATCTTTAGCTACAGGTTTTTATTTAATCAAGCAGAAGCATGTCTGACTCCACTTGTTTATTTAGCATACGAACCCCGTAGATTTTCTATGAAAGTGTACACATCCTCTACAGAGAACATAATGTTGCACACATTAATGTAAACTTGCTGTTTACATTAATACAGCCACGGGCTTCTTAGGCTTTGCAACACAGCCTGTACAAATCTGTGGTGCCTGAACAAGTAGTTTCCCTGACAATTTCATTGACAGACGGGTGCAGGTGGCCTACAGCGCTGGAGCCCGTTGTTTAGATGAAATGTACAATTTTGGTCACTAGGTGGCAGCACTGGATTTACACATTTACAAAGGGAGGCTTGCAAAAAACTTACAGCTGAAAAGAAAATGGCTATTTATATTACACACCCCCACAATACATGGACAAAAGTATTGGAACACACCTGTCTTACGTGAGTTGATCATACCACAACACGAAATTCTCCCTCTTCATTTAACCCATTTACCAAGTGAAGCAGCTGGCAACCAAGAACAGCGCCCTGGGAGCAGTGTGTGGAGGTGGTTCTTTGCTCAAGGGTGCTTAGCAGTCTTGGGAATCAAACCCAAAACTTCCTGATCGCAGGGTGAACCCCCTAACCACTACTCTACCACTATTCTTTGGACGATGCCATGCTTCGAATTTTGTGAACAGTTTAGGGAAGAACCTTTTCTATTCCTGCATGACTGTCCCAATGCACAAAGCAAGCTCCATAAAGATGTGGTAGGATGAGTTTGGTGTGGAAGAGTCCCGACCTCAACCCCATCCAACACCTTTGGGATGAACTGGATCAGAGATTGAACTTGTCATCAGTGTCTGATCTCATAAATGCTCTACGGAATGAATGGGCACAAATTCCCACAGAAACACCAAACAGCTATAACAGTGGAAGCTGTTATAGCTGTAATGGGAGACCAACTCTATTGAAGTCTATGTATTGAATACAATGTCATTTGAAGAATGGGCCTATGTCCCAATACTTTTGTCCATATAGTGTGCACATTTCTACACCACTGGTTTGAAATAGTAACAGTACCTGGACTAAAATATACTTCAGGGTTCCTGTCAGGTGAGAAAATAAAGAATTTCCCATGTTCTGTGAATAAGATACTTTGTTATTAGTTACACTGACTGCAGTACCAGCCTGTAAATGCTCCCTGTATGTAATATGTACTTTGATGTTGATGCATGAAATATGTTTGTTGACTGGTGAGCAGGGTATATGGAATAGTTGGGCAACTTGATACCTTTGAACCTAGGATGGAGCCCCACCTGTGTCCAGCTTCTGCTTCGTCATACACTGCGTGCTAATGTCCCCTCCCCCAGCTGGTAGCATCATGTGATGCTGTGGTCTGTGGGCCTGGTCCCTGTAGCAAACCGAGGTCACAGATCTTCTCCATCAGTGCATCCTCAAGGTTATTTTCTTGTACAAATCTTAACTGAAACAGGGTCTGGCAGCTGTAGACATGTCATTCAGTTTTTCTGAGACAAATGTAAGCAAAGGTTTGCTGACTGAAAACTACACTCGTGTGTTGGACCCAGAGAGGCCACTGCGATTTAGCACATTGTTAGAATGAAACCCTGTGGATAAGACTGAAACACCATGGGCTAAAGAATACCTGTGAGCAAAGACCTGGGACAGCTAGTGGTCTAGGTGTTAGGAAGTTGGTCCTGTTTAGAAGATATTTGGTTTGAATCCAGTGACTCCTGGTGTCACCGCTGAGGTACCTTTGAGCAAGGTACTGTCCCCATACAGTGCTGCGATCCCACACTTTACCAGACTCACTTTGTGCATCAACAGATGAGCCACAGTCTCTAACAGTAATCAGTGAGGTGAAGCTACAGTGGATGTCTTTCTATTAAATTGGGCCGGGACCATATGTACACACACAGAAGACCACCTAAAGAAAGCAGCGCCCTAGTGCACACCAATATGTGCGTGTGCGCGTGTGTTAGCTCCGCCCCTCCCCTCCCCCGCGCGCTGTAAACACGGTGACGCGTTGAGCACACAGCTGAAATCCAGGCGCTTCAGGGCTTTCACCTCTCATATGCAAGTCCAGTAAAGAGTCGAGAGGGAGGCCTGTCCAAAATAAAGAAGAAAACACGAAGACAACGGAGAACAGATGGCAAAAAGCGCCATTCCTCAGTCCTACTATGGTGAGTCTTCATTTATCATGCAGCCCACTGTGATGAAGTTTCTCTTGCTGCGGACGACAAAGAGACAACAGAGAGGGTCTGTAACAGCAGCGAGGGTCTTACTGTCTTTGTGATCAGACGTCTTGGGCTCCGTTTTTGTTCAATAATTACACATTTTCCTTTCCTTTTCCATTTCACTGTTCGCCAAGCAGCTGCTGCAGGTTTGAGCAAAACAATAGCAGCACTCTTGCTACCTTTGTGTGTGCGCGCGCGCGCGTGCGTAAACTAGTGTAAGTTAATGCAGTACGTGGGTTTTATTGCGTTATAGGTCATTTAAAGGAAAACTGATTGTATTTAACGTTAAGAACTCGAACGTAAAGCCGACAGTTCGTGTTTGCTGTTGTGTTTCTGTTTTTTTGGCGCAGGGCTTTTCTTGTCCTGCTGCTTCTTTGTGCTCTTCGTCAAGTGCAGATTCCACGGGATAGCGTGAGAGAGCCTGACCTGCAACTTTTTTCCTCTCCTGGTGCCATGTCCCGCCTTGGTTTTCACTCTGTGTTCCTTCTTTAACCGAGTGGTGTCGATCAGTCAGGAGTTTGATTGGACGCATTCCTCTGCAGACTGATGTGTGAGATCTTACTCAGTCCCTGCAACAAGACTACATTTTTAAGGGCAGCTGGTGGGCTAGTGCTTGGGGAATTGCCCCATGCGACCAGAAAGTCGTGGGTTCGAATCTAAGGACTTGTGACACCTCTGAGGTACCCTTAAGCAAGGTACAGTCCCCACACACTGCTCCCTGGCACTGTGTTCCTGGGTGCCCAGTGCTTCACTTGACGAATGGATCAAATGCAGAGAACAATTTATTTGTGCTGTGCTGTGCTCAGGTGTGACAAATGGACACATTACGCTTTAAAGTGAAGAAGCCACTGAGTGTTCTGTGAGGGATTTCACAGAAGAAAGAATTAGGTTTGGAAAAGAGATCTGTGATGAAGCTGTTAAAGGCCTAAAGAAGCTTCACCTAGTATAACAGAACCAGAACAATTCAAGGGGTCTTCCTAGAGGATTTAAGTGTGTGACAGCTATTTAAACATCATAAAGATGGATCGCACTCAAATGTCTTATTTACAATAATGGTTCTCTAAAGGCATCCAGGTCAGGTTAATTATGCAGTACATTATATTGCACAATTCACTGTGTTTTTCAGGAATAGAAAAAAAGAATAAAATAATGGAAGAAATATAAGAATACATAGACTATCAATAAAAGGTTGAAAGTGTGGGTTTAGCAGCTTTTAGAACTACTATTGGTGCAGATCTGGTACTAAAGGGCAGTTTGTTCCAGCAGTAAGTAGAATAGTGACCCAACTCCATTTCAGATTTCAGGGAACTAAAAGTGGTGCTTCTTTGCTGGAGTGAAAAGAGCCCTTTCTGTCAACTTCATTGGAAAGTCATTCAGTTTGTGCCCCAGTAAAATGTGGTTCTGTGCTAAAGAACCTTCCAGCTTATGGTCCAGTCAAGCTCTGGCTGGAAGACATTTCCAGCTCATGGGCCAATCAAACACAGGGTCTTTTACCTTATTTTCTGTCTGTTTATATAAAGTACAATAGATATATATTTTATTTAGTTTATTATACCCGATTGAATCCCATGGGGAATCCCAATCCCAAGAGGTAAAGCTTCCTTTAAAATGATAAGGTTTAGACATTCTTTTTCAGACATGCTAACACACATTTAAATCAAAAGTAAAAATTGAGAGATTTTTTTGCACATTACGCAGTCTGGCTAATTATACAAAGCCGTGTATTTCCAAAGCGCTGCAGCCATCTGGCAACGCCAACGCAGCTGAGGTGTCCAAAATAGAGCCATCCTAGTGTAGGCTCCTAAGGCTGAGGGGCTATTTTTGTTGTTTATTTGTGGCTTATTTATTTATTTAGCCTGTTCGTTGTTGCTGTTAAGTGCTGTTACTGAACATTAAAAAGCAAAAAGGTTGAAGGTTTCTGTACCTCTCCTGAGCTCTCTCACTCTTGTTTTACTGCAGAGATGGGACCTGACATTTGAAGTATGTGGGGACAAACTATATTGGGATCTCAGAAACCAAGATCAAGAGACAATCTATAAAAAACTTGAGCCATACAGTTATTTGTTAAGAAACATATATATGGTTATATCAGTGGGATGACTGACTATCCAGGAAAGATGTGTAGTTGATCCAAGAACATTTGTCCGCTGTTAACATCCCACAGTGCACCTACAAGCACAAGTGACAGCTGTGTATCCAGCTGTGATTTTGCATCCCACAGGTCTTTGCAGTTCGTGCCAGAAATGAATCAAAGATTTCAGTGATTCCAGCATTCACCTTAAATATCATCTCGTAATCAAAGCTGCAATTTTTCCTTCTTAGTTCATGTCCCTACTCATATGAAGCTCAGGGTATTATACCACACCTTTTAAAGGTCTACATTCTCAACCTGCATTCTTCCTTTACAATGGATTTGCCCGCCTTTGGAAAATGTTCTGATTTTGGATTGTCATCTTACACCAGGAGGAGAAACAAAATACTACATATAGTGTATGTTTGTATATTTGTATATTTGCACAGTGCTTCCTTTTTTCTTTTTCATTTAGGTCTGTACATTTAGTGATTAATTTTTAATAATTTATTAAAATCTCATACCTCAAACCAGGCTTGGCCCTAACAAATTTGGAGCCCTAGGCAAGATTTTATGTGGTGCCCCCTTGCATCGCAGTAAATTCCACTGCTAGTGTACATATAC
>JBBPDH010035161.1:0-10237 GCA_037974565.1 Clupeocharax schoutedeni
GCTCAGAGAAGGGTCGGCCGAGTGTCGGCGCAGATCAGGCTCTGTCAGAACCCCGGATCTGAACAGCTCAGAGAAGGGTCGGCCGAGTGTCGGCTCAGATCAGGCTCTGTCAGAGCTCCGGATCTGAACCGCTCAGAGAAGGGTCGGCCGAGTGTCGGCTCAGATCAGGCTCTGTCAGAGCCCCGGATCTGAGCCGCTCAGAGACGGGTCGGTCGAGTCATGAGTGAATCCATCGGTTAACTCACGGAAGACAGAGCCAAATCTGAGCCGCTCAGAGACGGGTCGACCGAGCCATGAGCGATTCCATCGGTTAACTCCCACCACAAAGAGCCGAATCTGAGCCGCTCAGAGACGGGTCGGCTGAGTCATGAGTGCATCCATCAGTTAAGTTTTGCCACAGAGCCAGATCTAATCCAGCAGGTTTAATTTAAGTCTACCCGAAACACCAGTTAACTTGAATTAGGCAATGTAATAGATTGTAGTGATGTTACTACAATATAGTCCACGGAAGTGGATCTGTCCCAACTGTTGCCAGTTTTATAAATAGTTAGGAAGCTTCTTTTGTTGCTGTCTCCAGTCAACCAGTAAAACTTTCATCAAATTGAAATGAATCAGGTTATTATTTTGTCCAGTATTAATTGTTACAGACTTCTTTGTATAATATTCACTGTTACATTTTTCCAAAGGAAATACATCACAAGTTTTGTCAGTCACTTTAGCCAGGTTGATGTCAAGGTGTAGAGAAAGAGTAGCATATGTTAGCCTGTATTCTCACATTAACTCTTTGATTTGTGTTCAGGTATAGACAAGAAGCTGTTGAAAACACCTCACCAGTTTTCAAAGCTACAGGGACCTGAAAAGCATCTTGATTAAAAGAGGTGATGTCATCTGTTCTAGGATAATCTGTCTTCCAGCTGCCATATTTCCCAGTAGATTACTGGTATTTATGTGAGTGGAAAGGATCTGAGAGGTAGTTAGAAAAAGATATGGGAAAATTGGGCACTGTTGCTATATTAAACCTGGTAACCTGAATCTTGGACAAGTCTCATGTTTTAGTTTGATAGTACTATTACCATTCATGTACAGTTCAGACAATTTGCAAAAAATAAGAACAAACACCATTAGTGCTTTTAATATAAAACATTTAATCAAAAGTTTTTCAAAAATCAAGAAAGCTAATTAAATATCAAACGTCAATATCAAAGAAATTGTTGTTGGGGGCAGCTGGTAGCCTAGTGGTTAGGGCATTTGCCCTGCGATCAGAAAGTCCAGGTTAGATTCCCAAGACCACTTGGCACTGCTGAGGTACCCTGAGCAAGGTACCGTCCCCGCGCACTGCTCCCCGGGTGCCAGGTTCCTGGCTGCCCCCTGCTTCACTTGGTGAATGGGTTAAATGCAGAGGAAGTATTTCGTTCTGTTCACACTCTGTGCTGTGGTGTGTTCACATATGACCAAATGATCACCTTCACTTAAATCAGTCACAAGTCTGTTTGTTTTGTGTTGGTTTTTCATAAATCCAGATTGTGTGTCATCTATGACATAATTTTAAAAATTATATATTTTTTTGTAAAAAATTATTTAACATCATTATTTAACATTGTGCCTGGGCACCAATTATCCACCAGAAATGCATTCATATTTAGCTTTGATTCCTTGCGTCAACTAAGGAAGAAGCAATTCATGTTTTATACTTTCTTTAAGTGATTAAGTTGAGCTTTATTGTTACCCCAGCCATATGCATTAGGTACATAAGGAGAAAAACATCATCCTCCTGGACCACAGGTGCAACATACAACACAACAGAAGCACACTCAGACAGAAAGACACTTTACTTTTCTGCAAAACTGGATTATTATTATTTATTAAGGCCTTTAATGCTGCAGTATTCTCCTATAGGGATATACTGCAGTCACAAAGACCTCTCATCCTCAGCCAAATTTGCTAATAATGAAGAAACCATAAAGGAGTTAAATGGTTTATAGTACAGTTCGATTTTATCTTGCAGTATCTCAGATTTTTGCTGTTTTTCAGGTAAGAAACTGTCGTGGAATCCTTAAGCACTGATGTACGTCGCTCTGGATAAGAGCGTCAGCTAAATGCCATAAATGTAAATGTAAATGTAAATGCATATATTGCATCGAAATTGGGAATTAGGAATATTTAACAATATCATTAATTGATAAATGTACTTTTTTTGAAAGAAATTTGTGTATGTACTCCTCATTTGCCCTTCTTTTTATATCCAGATCTCTTCTGGATGAAAGCTTATACTTTCTCTAACTGACTGAAACTGTGAGAGAACTGTTTAGTACAGAAAAAAATTGCAAGGCCTATGATCCATTAAAAGTTCACCAGTTGTGCTGACTCACACATCGTTTAGCCTTTAATCCCACCACAACTGTAGTAATCCTAATTGCTCCATTGTAAGGTTTTTACATAAACAGTATTAAAATATTGTTTGCTATACTGAAGGTCTCTGGTAGCCACCTGTTCATACCATGTAAAGTTGTCTCCCAATATGACTGAAGCATTAGAACGCACACACAACCACTATAAACTTGTCATCAGTAGCAACAAGTAAATAATCATTTCCTGTAGATGTATTATGGCCATAACCATTGTAATGATTATGAGGCATTTTGGCACAAATACCAAACTGACTGAGAGTATCTTATTCAATCAACATCTTCACCCTCAAACATGTGTTTAAAATACTTAAAGCATCTGCCTGCTATGTACCAATCACCTTTCATCCCCTCACAGTGATATCCAAAAGTTTTGATCTCTACAATTATAATACCATTCTTGTATTTTGCTCTTTAGAAAACAAATGAAAATTTACCCACAAGAGAAAACAATGACATGAAAAACTGTAAAGAACAAGACAAAATGCAAATACGTAAGCAATTTGAAAATATTATCTGAACAAAAATGAGTTTGTAACATTTAATTAAACATTTATCGAAAACAGAACTCTTATAGTTTATTAAAGTAACATTGGGAACATCTTGTGGCAAAAAAGAGTACTTACAGTTCATACAATTTATAACACCATAGTGTAATGTAGGACCAGAAATTGACTTTATCAATAACAAAAAAAAAACTTCATATTCATATGAAAAGGCAATTCATATTAATTGTGCAGTCCGAATATGTTCATTGCACATTAACTGACTGGAGGGAGTTATTAGCCTCCCTACATTACCAGTCTCTGTGATTTTCTTTCCATCAATGTACGCTAAATGCTCGCACCTTTAAATGCAGCTCTTTTCCGTTCTTTTCTTGCCTGTTCCACCAGTGGCCACAGTGTATTCCTGACTCTGTGAGAGTGGGCTTCCACGATTCTGATCTTTTCTTCTGTTTTCTGATTGGATGGATGAAGTGAATGGGAGACACTTCGCTGAACAGAGTTGTATTCATGTATTCATATTCCAGAATCCCAGAGACACTTCTTCTTCTATTATTTACCCAACATTTCAAGTGAGTCTGTGACATGATCATTTTGTCATTATCTATAGTTTTACTAAGAGTAGTCACCATAGAGTTTCATCTTGCACTTTTTTATCCTTCCTAATGCTGCTTCCAAGCCAGAGGACATTCTTATCAGGCACCCAAAATTTTAATTCATTTTAAAGCAAATCACAACATCTTTTTTTACCAACTGATATGGCCTCTGGAATATGAAATATGGTTTCTGTCAGACTGAACCTTGGGAATCACTATACAGATGTCACGGTGGGCAGAACGAAAAGGCTTAGACACACTTGTTGCGTGGCTGATGGGACCGGGCGTGACTGGCACGCGAGAGCAGGTGAACCACGCTGTTTGCTCTGAGAGCGCTCCGGCAAAGGAGTAGAGGCCCGCACCAAACGGGCCCGCGCTCTCACTCGCACACACAGGGAAAGGGGTAAAGCTCCGGGGAGCGTGAGTACTCACGGAACCTAGGACTGACGTTGAGAGGGACACTGAGCATGAAGCTAGGACTTCAATGACTGTGCGAGGAAGAACACCTGTTACCTGCTTTTATACTGACGTACGGTCATTTCCAGTACCTCGTGACCGTACGTGACCCGGTGTGCGTGACAATACCAACAATAGTCCTAATTAAAATCTATGTAAAAGAAAATGTGCAAATTGCTGCTGGTCATTGTCAATCGTACACAGGACATTGTCATAGCACCAGCTTTGATAAAATTCAGTAAGATTGTTCATGGACTTGTAAAAATAAAAATCAATTAAGACACGAGACTGAACAAGAGTAAAAAAAACATTAAAACATCTGTTCTATTCTCCTTCTACGGCTAGCATATATTGCCATCTTTGCTTGTCCAAGAAGAAAATGAATGAGTTGACACTTAAAACGATGCTTCCGCACATATTTAAAACCCAAAATAAAAACCTCAGAGGAAAAACATTGAGGAAATTGATAATGTTGTTAGAACCTTATGATATCAGAGAAACTGCTGATGTTAGTAGAAACTTATGACATCAGAGACATTGCTAATGTTGTTAGAACCTTATGATATCAGAGAAAGTGCTAATGTAGGTAGAACCTAATGATATCAATGACATTGCTAATATTGGTAGAACCATATGATATCACTGAAAAATGTTGGCTGAGCCACTCTGGGTTGCAGCTTTCCTAAATATGTTCCAGTCAGTTTATTCAAAACAGTCCTGGAACACAGAGATGACTCCTGGGGGTGAGGATTTTGTCTGCTTTAGAGCAGGCTTTGCACATCTGTCATGTGCTCTGTATCCTGGGATAAGCATAACAACGATGTGGTCTCAGCAACTGAGGTGGGGGTGGCACCCCACTTGGTTCCTCACCAGAGATGTTGGTGAGATGTTGGTGGCACCCCACTTGGTTCCACCCCCCCCCCCCCTCCTCCACCCATTGTACATATTAATGGAATTTAGGAAGTACTGGCTTGAGATATGTTTGGTTGAAATCTCCAGTGATAATAAACATTCCATTTTGGGCTTATTTATGACTTTGTAAAGTTTGCCCAGTGTGTTGTTTGCATTAGGGCAGGCTGAAATGTACATGGTGTAATAATGGTTGTGAATTCACATGGTAAATAAAATGGTCTACATCTGATAACCCCTGCAAGAATGAGCAGTAACTAGAGACTCGCATAGCAAACGCACATTATTCAGTGTTGATACAGACACACAAGCCTCCACCTTGTGTCTTACAGAGCAATGTTTCTGTTGGAGTGAAACACTAATAGCCCCTCCAGATATACGGCTGTCACCAGGAGATCTATGATTTGTAGTAGACGATTTGGTGAAGTGTCTAATTTACTCAAGAGGATTTAGATTGTTCCTTGGATAGTGTTAGAAGATGCATTTTCAGATGAGTGCCCATGACACTTTTGTTGTATTTCAGGATGGATTTGTATATTTTGCAAGTAGTACAGGTCTTATTCTTGAAGCACAGTGCAGTGACCCACCAGATTCCTCCTTTTTGTGTTCTCTAATGTGATCAGTGACTAGACAATGTCAAGCCTAAAGCGTAATTACAGAGCAGTATAGACTACTCGACTAGTCTGTCCAACCTCTGTTAGAAACTGCCCTTTAAGGAGAACCAACCCTAAGATGTGTCCCTTTAGTCACTACAGACATATTTAATAAAACTAGCCCTGCTGGTGAGATCCCCCTCTGTGGTCTGAGCTTATGGAGCAGCCCGGCTTCTCCGGGTAATCGCAGGATGAATTACGAATGAGAGACGGGGAGCGAGCGAGTGAGAGAGGAGATAAAGATGTGTTGAGGGCAGAGATTGGCTTTATTGCAAACTCTTCTAAATAAAAACATTCTGTGACATACTTATCATCATCCAGTGTTATGGTTAATTCTAGGAGCTCATTAGCTCATCTGAGGCAGCCTCTGTTAAAACTACAATAACGTGTTTTGAAATGCATATAGCCAACGTCTGATTATTTTTCTTTTCTTCTTATTTGGCATATCCCTGCATCTACATATCTGTTAATGAAATCTCAAAAATGACTAGAAATGCACATGCCTACTATCTTTACCCTCTCACCTTCTCATCTTTTTCTCTGGTTACTCTAGTTTACTTTGTTGTACAGCAGTGATACAGATATATTTTGTATAGACATATTTAGGTGCATTTTTTTATGTCTGCTCCAGCTCACTAGATAAACCTTTGCTAGAGGATGCAGACAGATTTAAAAAATACTGAAAGGCATTCAGAAAACATTCATAAATGCATTATTCACTAAACCATATTCTTCACACCACACACAGAGATCCATGCTGGCATACTATGACTTAATACTGCACATTTATCAGAAATCAAAAGGCTTTATATGAAAATAGGGGGATCAATAGTAAAACTATGGGTTGCGCCATTGAATTTGGGTAAGAGACTGCATACTGAAGCCGACTGAGAATGTACAGTTCCGACAACCATGGAGTCAAATGTAGAAGCTGAGAGGCTAAGCTGTACTTTATATTAAACAGTTTTACATGCTGATATTTTAATGTGTACAAATTGTCCAGTCAAACTCCTCACAAATTATATCACAGAAGCTCCTTCGATGGCAACTAATCCAGCTCAAACAGTATCTGTAAATGAATGGGACAAATGAAATGAGGCTGACATATTTTGTAAGCTTGGTATTACATTTGAAGAGAGGCATTTTCTTTGAGGTTATCATGGGTTAGCCCCTGTCAGCTCTTATCTATTCTGTCCCTGGCCTCCTTCTAAAGAGCCCTCCTTTGCCCCTGAATATCATCAGGAAACCAGACCTTTTCTGTAAGCAACAACCAATTCATCCTCCACCAGCAACTGTGTTCATTTTAGGTTGAACAGGATTCACAGAACATTGGAAAAAAGTCTATCCAATCTAATAAGAAACTGTTCTGCATTATTATCCAAATACAGAGATCAAATACCTTGACTTTAAAATAATAAACTGTGGCATAGCCAGAATGAAACTGACCATTCTGTTATATGTGAACACACCACAGTATACAGCGTGAAGACCACAAAATTCTTTCTGTGCATTTAACCCATTCACCAAGTCAAGCAGCGGTGCTTAACAGTCATGGGAGTCGAACCCTCAACTTCCTGCTTGCAGGGCGAATGCCCTAACTACTAAGCCTCCAGTCGCACCACAACCAGTTATGTGTCCTCAAATGAAAGAAATTGACTGCAAATCTTGAACTTTGCCATGTACCTCGCCATTCCTGTGTGTGTTCAGTGTGGCAGGGTGCATTATCCTGAACGAGGCCATTGCCATGGAATAACACTGCCATTGTGGGTGTGCCTTGTACACAAGATGTACAAATGTATAAACTGATGACTGATAATCTACAGAGATTTTCCCAACAGAACAGTACCCAGAGCATCATAACATTTCAGCTTGTTTCCTCTTCACAGTGTATCTGTTTTCTATCTCTTCTGTGAATTGAGGGTTTAGGCTACTCTACACTTCTGTGATCGTAGCTAACAAAACTAGGCAGGCTGGAAATAACACAAAAAATTGCTACCATTCTAAGTTTGATGCAAATGACATTTATGTTATTCACATTTTATATTGCCTTTACATATTGAAAAAAAATAGTCAAGTATAAAATAGAAAATGTTCCCTAACTTTTTCACGTGCCACTTTCTTCTCCGATATGTTCAGCAAATAAACAGGCTTGCATTAAAATGTGCAAAAGTGTGTTTTCCATAGAGGATGCATACTTATATTCGCTTAGAAAAACACAGAAACACACACGAAAAAACTTTTGCACATGAATTTATCTATACACAAATTTCAGTATCTGAACTTTGAAGTTTTTGTCCAATCTTGTTACATCATTCTTGTAGCAATGGAGCACAGCACGGAAAGGTCGATGATCTAAAATAGTGGTGCTCAGCAAATAAAAAAGTATGTGTCATGAAACAAGATCCTGTGCTGTGGATGGCTGGGAGCAGGAAGTGGTGAAAGGCCAGTTAAAGGTCTTCATAAGCCTAATTAAAAAGCACTCAGACCTCAAGGCCAGAGGGACGCTGGTGCATTCCAACAACACACATTAGGCAAATGCAATTGTGTCCACATGCAAGTACAAGGACAGCATATTTGTGAAACAGAAATAGTTCTCAAGCAACAACTAACCTATTCATCCTCCACCAGCAACTCTGTTCATTTTAGATTGAACAGTATTTAAAGAACATTGGAAAAAGTTAGTCTTGGTTCCTCCCGAGGTTTCTTCCTCCTGCTGAGGGAGTTTTTCCTCGCCTCTTTCACCTCTGGCTTACTCACTAGAGGCTCGGACCTGGAAGCTGCTTTGTGACAACCTGGTTGTAAAAAGCGCCATATAAATGAAATTGAAGTGAGTTGAACTGAATTCTCTTTAGCCTTTCAGGCTTTGCTTTTGAGCAGAGAGGACATGGCATGTCAAACCAGATCAATGTACTTCACTTTACCTTACTTGTTGCAGTAAGTTGCAGAACCTTTAACTGAAGTAAATTACACAAAGAAGCTAAATTAGCACAGGCTGTATGACATAAGGGCATGGGTCTTGACTAATTAGATCACTGAACCCTGATCCGTTACCCTCACTGCATGAATAATGCCTGAATTCTACCACACAATGATTTTCTCTTCCTTTTTCTGATAGTAAGGCAAACACTCTCTAATATCAGCAGATTTATTCATTCTGCTCACAGTTAGGACAAAATAGACTGAGAGGACGGTGCTTCAAGGATGCATCAATGGCCCAAGACACTGCCTCCAGGAAAAAAGGCTCTCTTCATTACCTTAAAAACCATGAAAGTGTTCTTTTTCTCTTTGTCTCTAGTGTACACTCTCGCTCCCTCTCTCTCTTCCTGGTTCTTTTGTGCAATGCTCAAGAGCCAGATGTGCTCCGCTCGGAAAGTTAAACCCAGCTTTGCGGCACCTCAGCTTGCTGCCTCGTCTTATGTCCACACCTGGATCCCATTGACTCCTGCACCCACGCCAATGAGACTGAGCCTCTGGGACCGACAGCAGTAAAAGCAATTACAACCAGCTTTAGGCCATTTTTACAACTCCCCCGCTAACTCACACATGCACACACACAAAGAAAAACACGCATGTGAACAACGCCCTTACACCCAGCGGCATTATGGTGAATGACTTATTGTTTCAAATTCTCATCCGAATAAAACGCTCTAGCTCTAGAGTCAGCTGCGTGAGGTAAATAGCTGATGTTATGGACCAAGATATTTATGTTCAAAGATGTCTGTAAAATGCACACATTTCCCACACTGTACGCAACATGTCCGACCCATTTTAAACGATGACGAATCTGCTGTTTCGCATCTTTAACTGTGCCAATGTGGTATATGCTGTAGGCAACAGATTTTGTGAGTCAGATGATAATGTGTCTCATTTAATGCAACTCAAAAGTTCTGCCAGCACAGCTGAGCCCAAGATCACCTGGCAGTCCAGAATGACTATTCAAAATAATAGCCGTACATTCTCTGACATAAATAAATAAGATGTTTGCAATACAATGTTTTTGGAGGTTTATTAAGCCTCACACCTCGTCTACATACATAACTCTTTGCACCACTGGTGAGGAGAACGCCAGGTCTTGTGTGCAAGCTTTATGAGCTGTTAGAATCGCAGAAGCCATCT
The DNA here is from genome assembly GCA_037974565.1 of Clupeocharax schoutedeni. Classification (NCBI taxonomy): domain Eukaryota; kingdom Metazoa; phylum Chordata; class Actinopteri; order Characiformes; family Alestidae; genus Clupeocharax; species Clupeocharax schoutedeni. The sequence goes on from JBBPDH010035161.1 coordinate 9,639, forward strand.
TGTAAATGACCAATTAAATGAGAAGAGATCACGAGAGACTGCATACCTGCCCGGAAGGAACCATAAAATGTAATAAGGGGGGGCTGGCGGTTGAAGCTGGCCTCTGAGTGGAACACTGCTGAGGATAATTATAGTGAGGGATTTTCTCCTTCCTCACTCCCTGCCTTCTCCTCTGCCATTTAAACTTGTGTTCAATAAAAACTTATCAGACCAAGAAAGTTTTTTTTCTGTCATTAATGCATTAGTATTGTACTTAATCGTGTAATATGCACACACAAACATACAAAGAACAGTGCTGTTGGCACCCTTGGTAAAGAGGAAAAAGGGCCCAGAAAAATTAAATCCTTCACTGAACATTTGTGAGAAGGTCAGACTAAAAAAAAGCAAACAAAATATTTAATGTGCAAAATATGTGCTACAATTATTGGCACCTCTAAACACTTCCTTTGGCAAAATGACAACACAAAATTGGATCTTTTACTGCTGTTTGAAGAACACACATGAAGGGATTTTGTTAGGGTTCTGGTCAGTGGCACCTTAGCCACTGCTTTTGTTTTGGGGTTTTGGGGCTTTTTCTGTTGTAATGGCACGTGGGTCTG
>JBBPDH010035172.1:0-10237 GCA_037974565.1 Clupeocharax schoutedeni
AGTTCTTGGGAGTTGTTCTGCTTTGATGAGTGCGTAGGTAGCAGGAGTGTGTGTGTGTGTGTGTGTGTGTGTGTGTGTGTGTGTGTGTGTGAGAGAGAGTTATGCAAGCTCTTCAGATTTGATTATTTTTTCTAAATTGGTTGCATCTTTAATGAGAATAGTGTTATCTCTCTCTCTCTCTCTCTCAGGAAAGGCCTGAGTTCTCTGAGGTTGTGTCAAAACTAGAAGAGTGTCTGTGCAATGTGGAGGTAGAGAAAGTCCTGACATTTTTCTTTTTTTTTATCATGTATCAGCCTCTTTCATGATCTACAGTACATGTTATTAATTTCCACTGAATATTGTACAAAAGCATCCAGACACTTCATCCAATAAGTGAATCCGGATACGTCATCATTCACTCTCTGGTGAACTTTCACAAATGCATGCAACATATATCACAATAACGTCTTCCTCTTTTATGCTTTTGTTTATTTGTATTTGTTTGAATGTTAATATATACTTATATAATCTTTTATATTGTATATACTGTAATGTAGTCATACTTTTGCTGTTTGTTTGCGTGTGTGTGTGTGTGTGTGTGTTGCATGTATGTGTGTTTGTGTTGCGTGTGTGTGTTTGTGTGTGTGTGCCACAGTTAATGTCTCCAGCTTCCAGTAACAGCAGTGGTTCGCTGTCCCCCTGTGCATCGTCGGACTGCCTGCTAGGCCGCGGGAGTCCTGGACGGAGCCACGTAGCGGCACTACGCTCGCGGTTTGAGCTAGAGTACGCCCTAAACGCTCGTGCATACACAGCCTGGAGCCAGAGGTACACACACACACACACACACACACACACACACACACACACACACACACTTACACACTTACACATTAACATTACCTGTGGATTCTCAATTAAATACAATGCAAGTGCTTCACGTATTTAACTGATTCAGATGTGTACATCATATCTGAATTAATAAAATCTATAATCACAGTTATTGCCGAAATAAGTAGGTATTGGCCAAGGAAAGGCCATACATAAATGTTATTTATTAATATCAAAATGATGTACAAATTTCAATCAAATAAATTCAAGTGCAGCTTGAAGAGGAGGTTTAACCTAAACAAAGATTCTACTTTCTGTTTTCCTTTTCTTTCAAAGCTTATGGTGAATAGTATGCTTTACAAACACATGCACACACACAACTATGCTCTCAAGGTCCTCACAATCACCGCTACACTCTTGCGCAAAGACTTTTTTCCTCATTCATTCACCCAAATGCAAACATAAATGTAAACTCACTCATGCTCAGGTACATATATACACAAATACTGTCTGCTCCATAATCACTGGCATCCTTGATAAAGATGTATATGTAAACAGGTATAAATTCATTGTGCTTAATTGACTGAATCTAAAGGTGGAGCTATGAAACAATCTTAAATTTAACTAAAGTAACTTTAGTCTGAGAAGACAAATTAACAAATATTAATAAAACCTGAACAATATGAACAAAAGTTTTGCTTTTTTCCAAAAAGTCCACCTGAGTGTTAATGAGGAGCCTTACTGGGGAACACGGCATCATAGGCATAGAGAAAGTCAGCATTGAGGAACGGTCTCAGATTGCTTACTTTGTATTTTCCATTATAGGAGATTATGTCGGCGAAGGGAGGTTACACAAAGTACTAAACGCTAAGTGACAGCTACTATGACACATGGGGTGTAGTTAGTTTAGACAAAAGTATCTAAAAAGGACAAAATCAGGACACAATCTTATATCAAAAACAATGCAAAGCAATCTTTCAGGGTGTTGAAAACCCAGGTAACCCTTTAATGCAAAATATGTACTTTCATGGAGACTAGAGGCTAGAGGGTTTTTTTTTACCTGTCGTGTTCAGCATCTTAGCAAACAAAATGTGAAGCTGGGTGCCATGATGCTCCAGACACCTCTGCTTTGCCAAGTGGGGCTTTAACAGTATAAGCCCCCCTTGTTATCTGACATTTTGAGTTATTTATTCATTTGATTTATAATAAAGCCAGATCAGACAGGGGTAGAGAAAATAGAGAGATATACAAGTGAAAACAAAGAGAAAAGGAAAGGAGCCAATAGAGAGACAGAAAACGGGAAAGGACAAAGAAGAGCTCAAATTTAAAACTGCTGCCACTGTCATCACTCTGAATACTGCATCTGAAAAACAAGAGCCAGCCACTCAAACACAGAACAAAATACAAAGCAATGGCAACACTGTAACAGCACAGAAACAACATACACTCCAAAGGCAGCACTGGTGTGAGCATTAAGTCTCTCTAGAACAGAGCACTTCATGACAGACTACCCCAGGGGATTTGTATGTTTGCATTTTAACCATTTAAATGAAAAAAAACAAAAACAAACTAGAATTCCCCTTTAAAAACAAAGTCATTGTAAGTGTTTAGATTTTAAGGTTTGGGGTTTAAGGTTTACAGCTAACAAACTTTGTTTTAATTGAAAAGACAAATAATGTAGAAACTTGGACATGTGTGTGGGCACAGAGTGTGAAAGAGTGCCTTTGCAGAGGCAGTATGTCAGATCAAAAGCTGAATTTGACAGTCAGGTTGCCGTGCCCTTTTGTTTGGTCAGGAGCACACAGTCCAGCAAACACACCTAGGCAGGACAGTTTGAAGTGAGGTTGCTAGGAGACGGCACCACAGAGACCGAGGCAAGCTAATACAATAAAACATGCATGACATTCATACTGTGACTTTACTAGCGGCCAGCTCTTAACTCCTGCGTAATGCTGAATCAGTGTGTGTCGGTGAGTGTGCGCGTGTGTGTGTCGAAGGCTTAGCAACGGTCAACATATCTACTGAAAGAAGCAGCTGGAGATAAAAAGATGACTCATGTGTCTATTGTCTGTGGACCTGAGGTGTTCATGTTCAGTCCTAAGGGGCCTCAGCACTGCAGGGAGCTGTGGCTTTAACTAATTAAAGCTTTAATAATAAGCTTGATTATTATTTCATTTATAGCAGATGTGTTAGAGCAGGGAATGCCTTTATTTGAAGCAAGGTGCAGCCCGATTGCAAGCCTGTGTGCAGGCATCCAACAGTGCAGCACAAGACCGTTTACTTAATAGTCTTCTGGGCTGTGCTCAGACAATAAATTGCCATATGATCCCAAACTATGGATGCCAGAAAGGCAAACCCAATGTGCACATGCTTTATAAATTTAAAAGCATCCAGAGGTCTGGTGTGTTGGGATTCCTTACTGTACCTCTAGGATGAATTGGAGCGGTGTTTGTAATCCAAAACTAATCTTCTGGCAGGAGTACCTGCCCACAGTAATGCTTTTGTGGCTGAGTGCAATCAGATTCTCACAACAATGTTTCAACATCTAGCCTTCTTTGAAGAGTAGAGGCTTTTGCTGCAGTACAAACTCCCTATTAATACTCATGATGTCAGTAGAAATCCATAAACAAATCAACCGCACAGCTCTGTCTCCTTCATAGTTAAATGTGGCTTGAGAGAATTTTTATGAATATATTTTTGTGCAAATAATTTGGGTAAAAATTCACTTCTAGAGTTTGTGAGAAGCCTCGTAGCTCCTCGAATGCTAAACTGAAGAAGCTAAATTTGAACACCAAACATTTCCTGGCTGCTCTGAGGTATAGGGAAACGTATAATATTTTTTTATGAATGTTTATGAATGTTTATGAATGTTTTTATTGAACTATTCCTGCAAAGTTCATATTCTCACCCTTGCCTGGCAAAAGTACAAGTTCAGGCAAACTAGCATTAGGGAAAGCCTCTTGAAGAAACCACTTTTTGTGTGTTACATTATGCCATGATTCATCCATTATGGAACAGAACTCTCTAACGTTTAGCCAAATGACTGCTCTAAGCTCTATAGTCACAAGTGTATTATGTTCACATGTCACTGTGTGACAAGAAGATTGATAGAGAATTGCTTTTATTGTCTTTGGCCAAGAACCCATCTCTCATTCAGATATGTACAGTAACAGCCATACATACACTATATGGACAAAAGTATTGGGACACCAGACCATTACACTAGCATGGACTTTGATGATTATGCATTCAAATACATAGACATTAGTATGTATTTGGTCCTGATTTTGCTGCTATAACAACTTCCAGGCTTTCCACAAGATTTTGGAGTTTCGGTCCGAATTTGTGTGCATTCATTCTGTAGAGCATTTATGAGGTCAGGCACTGATGTTCAACTGAAGTTCATCCCAAAGGTGTTGGATGGGGTTGAGGTCAGGGCTCTGTGCGGCCAGTCAAGTTCTTCCACACCAACTCATCCAGCCATGTCTTTTTGGACCTTGTTTTGTGCACTGGAACACAGTCATGCTGGAATAGAAAGTGTCCTTCCTCAAACACTATCTTTAGTCTGAAGCATGGTGTTGTCATAAATGTATTGGTATTATGAAGTCCTTCACTGGAAGTAAGAGGCCTAGCTCAAACTGCCAATACTGCCATCTCTATAGTGTATTTATGCCTAAATAGTGACGGAGATGTCGTTTCGTTGCTAAGGCAGCCTGGTGTGAGCACATATACATAGTCCTTTATTGCATCTCGGGTGACTCCTCATGTTGATGCTTACAATAATAAAAATTTTGAATTATTTTGTTTGTTTTTGGTCACTGCATATGTTCCTATGTGGTTAATGGTTTTGATGTCTTCACTATTCTTATATGAGCACAGAATATGTATAGTAGATTATTTATAAAAGTTGGAAAGAAGATTATTCATAAATGTGGACAATAAATGAATTTCAAAAGTGGGCAGTAGATCATTCATGAATGTGGACCGTAGATCATTTTCACAAATGGACACTTGATTCATTTCCAATGTGGACAGTACATTATTCTTAAATGTGGACAGTAAAAATGAACAGTAGGACCTCTTGCCCTTTCCAATCTTGTGATTGATGTTTAAAACCATTGTTTGTTCTTTCTTGCAGCTCTAGCCGGCGTTTATCTCAGGGCTTGTCTCTAGATGAGCTAAGGAGGAACATGCAGTTCCCTCCGATCGACAGAAACGGTTTGTCTTCTTTAATTAGTTCCCTTTAGAATGAATCACTGTGGAACAGCATCCCACTTTAAAATGGGATTTTTATCATCTTTGCCTAATGACACCAAGGAGGGTTTAAAGACATATTTATTGTTGTTATCTGTTGTAATTGAATTGACCTTGTCATTGGGTGGACAAATGTACTGAGGGTAAGTTACATAGCAACATTTCTCACTGCCAGCTCCTGGAGCTTCACAGGACCTTGTTAGAAAATCACATTATGGTACTGTATACTCCACCAATTGGCATCATATAAACTGCATGCTTTATTGACATGCTTGCCTCAAACACACTCAAGAGGATTCACAATCTCAAACAGACATAATTGTGTGGTTTCTCACTCTCTCTGACATATTTTATCATATAGCTTAAAGAGCCCATATAATACAGTAGCAAACTGAATTCTTCTTAGTGTGGACCATTCACTCTCTAGTCCATGAATAAAAACTAAGCTGCAAAAACAGATTGGTTTTAAGGCATGTCACAACAAATGGATTTACAGATATGCCTTTTCAGCCATGTTGACATATGTAAAATGCAAGAGAAAAATAAAAAAGAAATTCGGATACACGCCTTTGTAAACCGTGGCCTGGATCATTACAATGGTTTTGAGAAACGGGATGATTTAGTCATTGGGGGCTGTAAGCTTAAATTGCTTGTCAGCTACATTAGCCTTGTAACTCCAGTGCAAAACTAAACACACCTGATTTAGCAAAGTCCTTTATAATGATTAGTATCATACAGGCTGCTTCCTGAGGCAGAAAGATAACACGCTGTGTCATGCTGTAGCTAGGCAGTGAGGAGTGCTGGGTTTCAGGGGAATCAGTGTGTTTTGTTTTTTAGGTTGTGTTGGTAAGCAATTGTTGTGTGTTTGACGTGTTTCTTCTGAGCATGGCTGACAGTGTGTTTCCTGCTGTTGCTATAGGATATGTATCAGATCCCATGAGCACCATGAGGTTCCACTCCAGCAGCAACGCCAGCTTTGAGGACAGCAGCTAACGCCACACACACCTTGAGGAAACCTTCAGACACACACACACATTCTCTCTCTCTCTCTCTGTCTCTACAGTACAGTGCAGAATTTTGCAGAATCCATCAGCCTTTCCTTTATTTAATTTCCAAACAAAATGCCCATTTATTGAATACATTTTCAGCATCAAGGAAGAAAAGCAGAAAACATAAATTTAACAGACAATTACACAAGACCCTCAACAACTAAATATAACATAAAAATGTCATTTTTTTATTTTTCCATTTAATTAATTTTTTCCTCAACAGTACAGTTAACCTGGTAGACAACCACAATGTTCCCTATTAGATAAACAGAACTTAGCTTTCATTTTCGAGAGCGGGGGGAACATCAAGCTCCACTTGCTTCGGAAAAAAAAATCCTTCACTGTGAAAAGTTCAGTGCTATGAGTCTGAGCAGATCAAGAAGATGAAATTGAACTTGAACATAGAAACTGGACATCTAAGATGTGGAGGACAGTTTTATGGACTCATGAATCTGAATTTGGAACTGGCATTTCTTAAATCAGGAGGAAAACACAACCAGCGTTGGAGATGTCAACAGAAAGTAGGAAAAAAATAATTGCAATTTCTGTGGGAAAAAAACAGACAGCAAGTGTACAGTTAAGGCAAAGTGTTACACTGTATTTGAAGTCTGATATTAAACTGAATTGTTTACATGTGTGATCTATTGAACTTGTCTTCTGCTATTATATTCTGATGCTGAAAATGAGTGGCATAATGTGGGTATAAGGCGTGTGTTTAATTATGAAGAACTTAGTGTTATAAAGTATGTAATGTCTGTTGAAATCATTTAAATTGTCTCTGACACACATACTTGATCTCACTATCGCAGTCTCACACATACCTTTGTTCTCACTCTCTATATCACACTCAGACACTCAAACATGCATGATCTGCTCAGTTTATTCACAGCTGGGCTCACACCTGCCGCAGACTAAGCGCACTTACATTGTCAGTTACTGCAGCCTTCCTCAATGCCTATATTGCTTTGCATTTATATTCTGTTCCTGTGTGTTGTGTGCATGTTTTGATGCGATTTAATGTAAATATCTGTGGTTCAGTTGCATTTTCCCTTTTTTTTTTTCAAATAACAAAATGCAAATTTTTTTGTAGTTTCATCATTATATGTTTTACAGTGTAGCCTCTGTGCTAATAAAAGTTAATAAAAAAAACATGGTGAGCATTTTAATGTTAAACTAAATACAGAGGATCACTGAATACAAAATGTGCATTTAGTAAGTTTATTTTCAGTCACTCTGTTTTAGACCAGTGATAAAATAAAGGCAAACGAAGGATCACAACAGGGGAGCTGCAAAAGTTTATAAGTGAACAGCTTGGCAATAATCTAATCGTAACTACAGTAGAATGATGGTTTCTTCAGTTCTTCAGTCAGCCATACTTATTTTGAAATCATAACCGCCGAGTATGAGATAACACTGGAAAAAAGTGACCGTATAGGACAGCTTAAATTAAACGTGTTTAAAGTAGTGTAGTGCAGGTTGCAATCTCTGTCTCCACCATGTCATTTGTAAAACTACATTATATTAATTCAAATTATCCCCAAGTTTCAGTGCAACCTTTATTTAAAAAATCTTTGACTTCTTATCAGGAACACTACGCAGACAAAAAGATCAAAGAGAAAAGTGCAGATGTTGAAGTTTTCTTTGAAGAAGGCTCTTTGTGTGTGTGTGTGTGTGTGTATGTGTGTGTGTGTTTGGATGAAGACAACAGTGGCTGAAGAGGCCTATGAAGTATGTTGGTGTGTGGCTGAGTGGCAGGAGGGCTACACAGCATGAATAATTGAATTATTTGTGCCGAACACTTCTATGGGTATCTGCTTTCCGCAGGCTGCTGATTGCCACCCCGCTGAGACTGCAATTCACTCTGCTAGTGGACCAAAACATTGCTGGCTAACGACAGTAGTTAGCACAAGCTAAGTACTGCTTCATTAAAGGAGTCATAAAAACTGAAATGACCCCCCACTAATATGGCTCTCTAGGTGATAAACGTATCTTTACTACTCCTCTGTCTGATCACTATCTTATCCTAGTCTTGTCTCAATGTACAGCCCCGAAGAAGACGTGGTAATACATTTAAGAGGCCCCTACCCATTATATACTTCTAGCTTATCTCCATGCTGGTTGTGAAATCTTTAATTACTGTAACCACAACACACTCAGGATACCGACTGTTTAAACTGTTGGGTGTGTTTATCTGAGTTCTGTCTGAATTATCTGTTAGCTTTCTTGGCTAATCTCAGACGTCATTGCTGGCATCTCTAACAAGCTAATGACATTATCTACAGTTGCCTCTTGAAGGCCTGCGGCTGTAAACTGTGTCTCTGAAGTGGATGAAAGGTCTTTTGCTTCTGTATCCCCCCTATCCTCCGATTCATTTTTAGCAGAACCGGGTGTGGTATCTTTAGACTGATTGCTTCTAGCATCTGACTCCAGAACTTCAGTCTCCATTCTGAAACTTTCCACAGGAGTGTCCTCCAAGTCCTCTTGGAGGGTGCTCTCCAAAGGATTGTCAAGTTGCTGATTTATGGCCGTCTCAGATGTCTTTGAATCTTTGGTGTCTTGCATGATCCCTTCTACCTCGTCTACAGCCTCGCCGTTCACCCTCCCTTCACCCTCATGTGAAGTGAGGCTTTTCATGTCATCCAATGGCTCAACAAATGTCTCGAAATACCTTGAATTTCGGTGGATGTTCACCCAGTTACTCACAAGATCCCCCTGATCTGTAGGAGGTGTTACAATAAGCTCTGTGTCTTCACTAAATGTTGACTCTCTCTCCTCTCTCTTGAGAGCCATCACTTTCTCTGCAGGCTGTGATTCCTCTGAAGGCGAAGGAGAGGAAGTGCTGCCTTCTCCATTTGCACTGGTGTCTTCAATAGCGTCACGTTTTTGATTGTCATCACTTGCTATGTTAGCATCTTTAGCCTTGTTTTCAAAGACGGTGTCAGTACCCTTTCCCTCCGATTCTGAGTCTCCTGACTCTTCTACAATAGCTATGGCATCTGAAGGGACCTCAGCCTGAACATCAACATTGTTACTAGCCTTTGATGAAACAGTTTCAACTTTTTCCACTTCTTCTTTCTCTTTGTCACCATCTTCCTGCTCATCCTTTGTACCGTCTTCTTTGGTGGCTTGCTCTGTTTCTGTTTGGTCAATCTCTTCTTTTGCTTCCTTAAAAGTTTTTTCATCTTCATCTGTCTTAGCTGTTTCGTCTTCCTTTTCAATCTCCCCATTAGCACCAGCTGTGGCCTCTTGCTGACCATCATTGACATTACATTCTGAGTCTTCTTTCTGAGCATTGTCTTCTGATATTACAAGTGCATTCTCCTTTACTGAGTCATTGTCCTTTATTTCTTCTACAAGTGTATTGTCATTGCCAGAGTTGCATTCACCTTCCTGTTCCGAATTTTTTTCTGCTGTCGATTCTGCTTCTCTTGCCTCATGCTCAGGTTCTTCTAGTTTGTCTTCAGTGTTTGTGTTCTCTATTTTGTTTTCTGTTTCACTGACCTCTAAATTACTTCCACTTGCTGGAATTTCTTCATCTGCAATCTCTGGGTTTGCACTATCCACAGTCTTCTCTTCTCTGATTATCTCTTCATTTCCTTCCTCTGTGTTCTTTTCATCTTTTCCATGATCCACTTCTTCAGTTTGAGGAGCCTGACCTTCTTCTGTTTCCTCCAGTCCTTCTTTCACTTCTGCCTCATTTCCTCCACCATCATCTTTCTCTGCTTCATCATTTTGATTGTTCTCATCTGCTACCTCTTCAACTTGGTCTACAGATTCAGTTTCTTTCTCTGGCTGTCCTGAATCTTTAGCTTCGTCTTCTTTTACTGATTCATTTTCCTCCACTCGTTTGTCAGGCTTGTAATCATTGTCAAATTTGCTTTCATCTTCTGCTTCAACACTTTTCACTTCTACAGTTTCTCTCTGTTCGCCTTCTTCCTCTGCTTTATCTACACTTTCTTCTGCTTCAGCATCTTTCTCTTCTGTGGTTTCTATCTGTCCATTATCGTCCTCTGCTTTATCTACACTTTCTTCTGCTTCAGCATCTTTCTCTTCTGTGGTTTCTATCTGTCCATTATCGTCCTCTGCTTTATCTACACTTTCTTCTGCTTCAGCATCTTTCTCTTCTG
>JBBPDH010035182.1:0-10237 GCA_037974565.1 Clupeocharax schoutedeni
GTATTTAACAAATAAACAAAGTGTCTGACATCAAAACTCAGGCAACAATTTTCAGTAAATCATTTTCTGGAGGCAAACTGACCCCTGAGGGAGAAAAGTGTTAGTGAATCTGAGGAGAATAGGAGGGTTAAACAGTAAATACACACTGTAGTTCGAAGTCGAAGTAAACTTTATTGTAATCCCAGTTATATATGTGTTCACAGTAGTGTAGTCAAGAGAAACATGTAAAGATGCAGCGTGGCGGTAATGCCGTAAAATAAGGATGTTTTGGCTTTTAATGGCAACCTGGTATTATTATTCGGGAACGCTTAACAAAATATGTACATTTTTAGGCCCTCCGAATGAGAACCTTACCTGTGGTTTCCCTCTCTCACACTTTAGGAGAAGCCAAGAATATCCCTCCATATCCGGGGCCGAATAAAATGAGGGACTGCTACTGCACAGTGAATCTGGACCAGGAGGAGGTCTTCAGGACGAAAATCATTGAGAAGTCTTTGTGGTAAGAAATCCGCCTCTTTTCTTTCACTCTTCCACTCAGTGCTGCTAGGCCACTCCTTTTTATCCGAGCATGACAAATGTGGAAAAGCCAAAGAAAAACAAGGGAGACCTGCCATGTCAGGGCCAGCACAATGGTGAAGTACTTTTTACTTTGCCGTTGTGCTTTCTTTGTTTGGCCATAGCAGCATTAACCCTGCTTAGGAAGTACCCTCTTATACTTTTATAGTCTTCAAAAATGTTTGACCTGTGGAATATGTCACTCGAGTAGTTATGGCAGGTGCGTGTCCACATTAGCCATAATCAATTATATCGATTTGTAGAGCTCTTTCCTACACTGTGTGTCAGATATAATATGCTGCCGTTATTGTTAGGTGCGTTGTCATTTTTACTACCCAGACTAGTATTCATTATTGTTGAATTAATCAGATAAGTGACGTACGTACAGTAGTCCTATCACTTCTATATTCAGAAACGATGGCCAAGTACAAGCAAAAATATATGAGAGAAAGCAAAAAAAAGGATTGAAGAGACATGTGGGTCATTGAGAAATGACCAAAGTTGTACAGAGACAACACAGAGCCAGTAATGTTTGTTTATTTGAGGTTTTATTGCTAAGGAGCTGCTACAGAACAACAGAAATGAATCCACTTTAATAACAATAGCAATGTTAATAACAACAGGAGCATATGTATGGGTATTGTGAAGTGTGTGTGTGTGTGTGTCATGTGTTTGTACGTGTGTGTCCCTGTATGTGTTTAGTGGTGGGGGGTGGTTTGTTGAATGCCGTGTAAAGGGTGCAGGAACAGATCACTGTGGTCATTTTGTGCAGTAATGTCTTGTGGACATGGATCATGAGAATCCTGTTTTGAGTGTGTGTGTGTGTGTGTGTGTGTGTGTGTGTGTGGTGAGGCATGGATAGGTGTGTTTACATCACCTCAGAAAGACCTTCTCTGTGCATGTGATCAGGGCTGCCCACGTGAGTGTATCGTGCAGACAGTAATCATGTAGGACAAGTGAGTCTAACTGAGTTTCCTCTCGCTCTAATGCCAAAGCATGAGAGCGAAAGACAGAGAGAGAGAAAGAGAAAACAGCAAAACACACAGTAAAAAGGGATCAGGTAGAAACTACTCCATAGAAACTACTCATCACCAAAACTCCCTACAATATCCTTCACTGCAGATGGTAGTTTTTCTTTAATATTTTGGTGTCAGATTTCAACCCAGACAGACCTCATTCCTACATTTGGGTTGCTGAGATGCAGAAGCAGGGCTGAGTGTGAGTTGTAGATCAGTGGAATTGCTTCAGCTGGAGTGTAGGTATAGCTGGAGATGTGTTTGGGATCCAGAGTCATCCAACATCGGTGTCTGACCTCACTGATGCTCTTGTGGCTGAATGCAACCAGGTCCTCACAGCAATGTTGTGACATGTAGTGTAAAGCCGACATGTAGTGTAAAGTGGACATATGCCCCTCTTAACACTTTAGTTTTTAGAATAAATCAAGAGCAAGAGTGTTCAAACTTTTGAACAAATACAGTATATATATATATTTTGGGGCTAATGCAATGGCAGACTCTGCTTAACCTACCGTGAGATTCTTTCTCATTTCCGAGTATGTAATTTGTGTATTTCATCAGTAGATTAACATTTAGACTTCATTTTTAATTATAAATCAGTTGGTTTTGTATGCGTGTTATTGATCATGTAACTGAACTTAGCTTGAGGGGTATTTAGGGGTATGTCGATCCAATACTCGATGTGCGATACTGGGTCCGAGCCAAAATCACTGGATCGGATATTTAAAAAAAAAAAAAAAAACTGAGCTTTTACGTAAATGCTAAAAACTACATTTTTAGTCACATGCCGTAAAGAGAAACACACAGATGAAGACATGAAAAGCACAGAGAAACAGCGAGTCTGTGTCTCAAATAGCTCAGTAAAATAAGATATGATAAGATAACCTTCATTATTCCCACAAGTGGGAAATTTGCATTGCCATGCATGAATGTGGACAGAAACAAAGAACAGCTAAATTAAAAAAAACAAAACAATGGAATAGAATAAAAATACAAAAGTGCACTATACAATCTAAAAATATAAAAATAGGATAAAAAATTAACTCCCACAGTTAAAATACACCTGCACCCACACAGAGTGTAGTATGTCTAGCAAAGAGATTTACAGAATTCCACAAAACTGAATTAAATGTTCACTATATGGGTGTAGAAACTGGAATTTTATAATTCCACTTCAGAGGAAGTAGGAAGTCATATCAGATTTAAAGTCCAGACAAGTGCATCATTATCAGTTGTTGAAGAGAAGGAAAAAGACAGCATTGGGTTGGTATCAGTATCGAAATAGATCAAATAGTTCTTTATAACTAAGTTAGATATCCTTTACAGCTGCGGCCCCCAACCTTTTTTGCGCCACGGACCAGTTTCCTGTAAAACAATATTTTCACGAACTGGTATAGATACAATCTTAAACAAAGTACTCATTTTTGCTAGCTTGTGGACTATCGTGTGACCGAGACGAGCGTTTTCAAAATAAAAGACCTTTCAGACTCTGATAATGAATAAAATATTTTAATTCTGTTTTACTGTGCGGCCCTGTACCAAATGACTCATGGACGGATACCGGTGCACAGGCAGGTGCTTAAGGACATATGCTTTATAGCATCGCATTTTTTGTAGTGATTAAACAGATTAAACAGTGAACCACTGATTCTCACCGAGAGAGAAACATAGGCGTTTAAATGTGTAGATTCCGATCAACAGAGGACCTCACCGGACCGTGTAAGGGAACTGTTACTCCTCTAACTCTCTCCATTACTCGGAGTGAAAGGAGAGAGCTTGCTTCCCCTTTGGGTCAGAGTTCAGTAATCACTCTCGGTTTCCCCTGGGCATGTGTTCATGCGTGCCTGTGCATGCTGAACAAGGTTGCTGTTGTAATTACTACAACCTTGTAATGTCTGTTCTGACCGATGGCGAAAGTCTCACCCTGTTTCCCCTTCTGACCGCAGCCCGTTTTACGGAGAGGACTTCTACTGCGAAATCCCACGCAACTTCCGCCACCTCTCCTTCTACATCTTCGACAGGGACGTCTTCCGAAGGGACTTCAGCATCGGTGAGTGATCCTTACTGCTGTGAGCCTCACAGACCAGTTTCGCCTCAGAGCTTGGTTTTCTTTTGTTGCTTACTGTGTAAGAAAGAAAGTGCCGTTTGATTGACATGCAAACCAACCAATCACAGGTCACTAGATTTGTAAAGGCAGAGATTTTTAAAATCATACTACAACAAAAATAGACTCACAGGAAACAAATGGGTACGAGGCTGTAAACGCGTGAGGATATGACGCCATAATGGTTTTTCAAACCATAATGTTTTATGTGGAACTGACAGGAAATCCTACTGGTTTAATAGAGTGTTTTATAGATATCATAATAGATTTGATAGATGTTCTGTGTACATATGTGGACCAGTTGGAGCCAGTAGCAGTAGCCACTCCAGTTGTGTGGAGATTGGTTATAAATTGCAGCCTTTTCAGATACGGCTGAAATAATACTCTGAGACTGATTTAGGGGGGCAGCGATTGGTGGTTTTATTTGATAGGGTCAATAGTATGGAAATGGTTCTGCAAACCCACTAATATCACCTCAAAATCTCAAGAAGTGAATTATTAGCACCCTTATATGTGGTGCTTATAGCTGAACGCTAATGCAATAGTTAATATCTGGCCGTTTTTTCGGTCAGACCCTAATTTTCAAGTAAGTGTTTAATGCAGCTGCAGCTTCAGGCAAGTTCACGCATCACTTATTAAAGAAACTCTCCTCATTGGTTTTCTCCTGACTCCTCTGCCCTCTGATTGGTGGACTCTCCCGTTAGCAGCAGACTTGCTGATTTGCCATAAATTAAACTACTAGCCTGTTTGACTGCGTCACTGCGAAGGTCATCACTACAGGTCAGATGGATTCAGTATGTGAGTGGCAGCAGCCTATTAAAGCCAGACAATTCAAGCTGAAAGCCAATCTCCTTCCTATGTTTTCTGTTTACTAAGCGTTGCTTAGAGTTCCCTATTCTTTAAAAAGTGCCCATTAAGCTCTTTAAATAAGAGGCCAGATGTTGTGCTTTATCGTTAACTCCTCAGGTATAAAGAAGATCGGATTAAAATACGACGCGTTTGTATGCTGTTCTTCACTACAAGGAAAAGGCTGTTATGAACACACTTGAGTGCATGTCTAGTACTGTCTTAACATTTTGCCCATAAGAATAATATATCGAGATTACAATAATAAAATAACATCTGTAGACATATGGAGTGACCAAGAAGAGCGTAAAGCTATTTAAGAACATTATGCCCATAAACCATAATATATATATTAGAGATGCTCCGATCAGCATTTTTGGGGCCGATCACCGATTGCCGATCACAGAATGGCAGGGGAATGGGAGTCTTTTATCTGTAATCTAGCAGAGTTTGCACCATTTGTAGAAATGAAACCAACTCTAAATGAACTATATTGAGAGAGAGAGAGAGAGAGAGACAGACAGAGAGAGAAAGAGAGAGAGAGAGAGAGGGGAGCACATAGAGCGCACGCGTGAGAGAGCGACAGAGAGAGAGAGAGAAAAACATATTTAAAAGGGACGCGATCCGGAAAAAGGGGCACAGAGAGAGAGAGAGAGAGAGAGACTGAGACAGAGAGAAAGAGAGTAAATCCGCGCTAAAATATCAAGGTGAAAGTCATCATAGCTTGTTTACCTGCGCTGCGCGTGCACGTGTGAAAAAGTCGCGCAAGTGATCGGCTTTTTTGATCGGCGCTTTTGGGGTTCGCCAAGCAAGCTATTTTTAGCCAATATCAGCCGATCAATCGGAGCATCACTTATATATATATATATGTCCCCTTTATAATAAATCCATACATATGCATCCGTTAGGCTACTTATGTTTGTCTTGGACACAGAAATGTCAGATATTTAATCAGAAAGCATTCAGATAGGTGAGTCCAAACTTCCTTAAGTGTGTGTTTTGACGTGGTTTAGTGTAGATGCACAGAATCGCAGTGGAAGCTGTGGCATTTGCGCTCATTTTTATTTCACAAAATTTATTATGTTTTTATTATTTCATTTAAATGTATTTATAGTATTTATATCCACCTCTCTTACTGACCACTGCACTTGATGCGTTTGGCATATCATATTTAATACAGAGCATTTTCAGAGAGTTTTATTTAAACTTCTCTGTTTTATAAAAATCTTTTCATTATGTCTACATTTGTCTGTGCAGCGATTTCCTCTGGGATCAATGTTCTGATTAGGATTCTGGTTCTAAAGGACTTTCTAAAAGACCCGTGTGAGCCGCACTGTGCTCTGTTTGCAGCAATAACACAAACACGTGTGTGTAGGGATCACACCAGAGGGGTGCTTCTGAGCTTCCTGAGAGTGTTCTTGGGTATGTGTGTGACGTTGCGCTCTGTTTCACTTCACTGAGTGTGTGTGAGCTCTTTTTACTTATCTGTACTCCCCTGGCGCTGACGTCAGCCGCGAAACCTGCCCCTTGCTCAGACATGCTCACCAGCTGAAAAGTGTGTCTCAGCAGAAGGTCTAATTTACAGTTCTCTCCCTTAAGAGGATGTGTCAGCCAAGACGGGTCTGAAGTTTCTTGCTTATGCTCAAATTATCACGTACTAGACATTAAATATTCTTATCTATACAAATAAACACAGTGGCATCCCAACGGGTCCTATGGGTCCCCGGTGATGCCACAGCCATCCGTGCTTGGGAGTCCAGTACAGCAAACGTGTCCTGTCTGGATGGGTGGGAAGGCACTTTCTCTCTTCCCATCACATGCTACATTAACTAGCATGTAATATTTTGTAGTATTTAACGTACTCCCTGTTAATATTGGGACACTTGATACAATATTAATTAAAACATGATAAATCATGCCTTAAAAAAGCCACATTTCTGCTCTCGGCTCTGAGAGATCTCTCCTGTCCGGATTCAAGGTGAACCAACTAAGAAAACCAAGAGAGAAAGAAGGATAGGGAGGAAACAGAGAAAGAGAGAGAGAGAGAACAACCGAGAGAGAGACAGAGAGAGAGGGGGAGAGAAAGAGAAAGACTGAGAGTGAGAGAGAGAGAGAGAGAGAGTAAAAAAAAGAGGAAGGACTGAGGAGTGAGAAAGGGTAAGAGAGGTCAGTCTAATGTGTCCGACATTCTCATTAGGGCTTTAGTGTTTCTGTGTGAATGAGTGTGTTTGTTTTCATTCATTTTTTAAACATAAATGGATTTAATGTAACACTACTGCACTTCTCCACTCCATCTCCTTCTATCCTCCTTCTCTCTCACACCAACCTTTTGCAGTACATATAAACATATATCAATATTTATGTGCATATATATATATATAATGTATGCATACATAGTGTATAAAAACAGTGTACATGTTTGTTCACACATGTGTGTGTGTGTGAGGAAGGTGAGGAAAGATTGACAGAGATAGAGAGAGAGATAGAGAGGGACGGCAGTGTGATGTGTGAAAAGCAGTAATTTGTTTGTGGTTGCGGTGTTCAGAAATTCATGCCGCACAGCTTCATGTTGATAAATGCAGCCTTTAATTTGGGCTAATATTTCGAATGTGAAGACTGTGGAGTTAATGACTATCTGTGGTTAAAATCAATCAGTGCTGTTCAGCTCCAGGCTGTGAGCGAGTTCCCCACCGTAAGAGAGCGACTTCATTCACTCAACAGAGAGGTTTATTCTGATTTAACACGCCGGTGCTTTAGACAGAGCCAAATATATCACTGTAACCTTTTTCAGTCTAAATTTCAAATTTGCGGAATATGACACTGCTTCAGCCCCCGCACCCCTTCCCACCCGGTTAAAGAGTGTGTGCGTGATCTAGACTCTGCCTGCGCTGTGGTTGAGTGCAAGCTTAAGAAATAGAGCGAGGCCAGCAGATGTGGGTTTGTGCACGTGTGAGCAGCATGCCTGCCCTTTCTTTCTCTCCCTCTCTCTCTCTCTTTCTCTCTCTCTTTCTCTCTAAATCTCTCTCTCTAACTACCATTGAGAATGAACAGCTGCAATTTGCACATTTTCTTTTACATAGATTTTAATTAGGACTTTTGTTGGAATGTTGTAATGATGAATCTGTTTTATTTGGAAAGACTGAAATAAAGAGTCTTTTAAAAATCAAAATCTCTTTCTCTCTCTCTTTCTCTCTAACTCTCTCTCTCTCTCACTCTCTCTCTCTTTCTCTCTCTCTTTCTCTCTCTCTCTTTCTCTTTCTCTCTTTCTCTCTTTCTCTGTAACTACAGAGAGAGTTACAGAGTAACTCTCTCTCTCTCTCTCTCTCTCTCACTCCCTCTCCTTCACTCTCTCCATATCTCTGGTGTTTCTCTAGTGTAAACGAATGCGACATTCACGATAGTGAGGGTAATTAAGCTAACAGCGTTTTTTTCTCAGCACAGCGGTGACGCAAACATGGTCTTGTGTGTTCTGCACCGAGTGGACGGCACTCAGCAGTACTGCGGTTTAGCAATCGAACCAAAAATATTCAGGCAGGAGTATCCTGTGGCCAGAAACTGACCACTGATGAAGAATGAAGGGACACCAACATGTTAGATGTCTAATAGAGTTAGACAGTAAATGGACCCAGTGTGATTCCACCATGTCGGCATCACTGCTGTGCTGAGGATGATTCCTCCACTGCTGACAGGTGGCCCTGTAGGGGTTCTACTCACTGAAGAACGAGGTAAAGGAGGTAAACAGAACCAATGATGCAGAGGTGGGGTGGGGTGGTGCGGGGCGGGGTGGAGGTAGCTCAGTGGGTAAGATACTTGCCTCCAGACCAAGAAGTCATGGGTTCAAATCCTACCTTCAGCAGACCACCACCGGGTCTTAACCCCAAGTTGCTGCAGGGAGACTGCCCCCTGTAGTTAGGGAATGGATGTCGCTTTGGATAAAAGCGTCTGATAAATGCTGTAAATGTAATGTAAATGTAAAAGTACAGTGAGTGTAGATACAACATCAGTGAACCTAATGATGTAGCTCACGAGTGTGTACCCCGATCAGAAATCACATTAAAACTAACTGTCATGCAGCCCGGACCCATCAAGTTGTGGACTCTGCGGGACCTCTTAAGGTGTGCTGCGGTGAAAAACACATCAACTTCAAGGCCTGACTGTTCACTGGCAGTATAATAGATCCCACCCCTCAACTGGCACCACTGGAGTAAATAATGATATTCACTTAATCTCTTAGAGGTTGTGAGATTGTGGCTGATGGGTATGTCTTAACGTGTGTGTAGCGTTTCCAGAGTGACTTTTTAGGCTGGACTTCCAGAAGTCTTCCGGTGTGATGATTTTCCCTCACAAAATAGGTCCTGCCCTTTGTGAATTGTGATTGGCTCATTCCTGAGTGTTCCTTTAAAGTCAGTAGCTCTGCAACTCCAAATAAATCCTCAGCAGATTGAAACCCTGGCGGTTGTGCCGTGTTCAAGATGTGCGCCTCCATTTCTCACTTGTATATCTGGCGTGTCAGTTATTCTGGAAGAAAAGCATGAAGCCAGCTGCCAGCATTGGAATGATCATGTTTACCACAGAGCGTTGGACTGGAGTGCCTGATAAATGGCGTTTGTACATTTAGTTTTTGTCCTTTTTTACCTGTCACAGTTCCAAAAGTGTTAGTTCAACAGGGCTTTCCAATTAATATCCTTAGGAGAATACTGCTCTTAGCTTTAAGTGAAAGTGACCATTTGTCATACGTGAACACACCACAGCACACAGTGTGAACAGCATGAAATTCAACCTCTGCATTTAACCCATTCACCAAGTGGGGCAGCCAAGAACACGGCACCCGGGGAGCAGTGTGTGGGGACGGTACCTTGCTCAGGTTACCTCAGTGGTGCCTAGTGGCCTTGGGGATCGAACCCGGAATTTCTGGTCGCAGGGCGGATGCCTTAACCACTAGGCCATCCAACTGCCCCAGTATTGTATTGTGTTGTTCCATTTATCATGCTTTTCTCTACTAGAAGTAAAGGTGAGTTTGCAACTTTCAAGAAAAATAGTGAGGCTGTGATGTAACACATTACATTAAGTCCTGATTTCTGGCCTCTGCAATTAATTAATTAACAGGAAAAAGTTTTATTTTGGGAGTAAAATAGAAACATTGTAATCAGTCAACACACAGTACATAGTCACAAGCGTTTAGGCAGACTGTCAAATGATTGGCCCTTCATTCTGTAATGAATCTCCTTTAATCAGAGTTAATAACCGCAGTCTCAGTAGCACTCAGTAATTGGGAGTATTATTCATTCATTGCCTTCTTCATTTGTCACAGTGTTTTGACCAGTAGAACACATTGCAAGTCTTATATTTAGATTATTATACTCTATCACTGAAAGGAATACTTCATCAAAGAATCAGATGTACACACTTTTCCCTCTTCTTCCAGTTTGTCTAGAATGACGTGGCTCACATTAAACTGCTCTGAAGCACAGTGTTCATTTTGTTGCCAATTCTGCCTACATTTGGGAAAATCAGTAGAAATCTCCATGATATGTGGTTTATGATGCTGTATGATATACTGCCATGTGTAAATATGAACAAAATTACATACATTATTTAGCTTCAAGATACTGGTTACTAGTGTTGTTCCGATACCGATAATAGTATCGGAAATGCTGCCGATACCACCAAAAAATCTGGCATCGGTATCGGCGAGTATTTGAGTCCACGTACCGAT
>JBBPDH010035191.1:0-10237 GCA_037974565.1 Clupeocharax schoutedeni
CAGCTGAATCACATCTTATTTAATGAGGAAAAGTATAAAACACTGCTGTAATCGACTCTCTCCTCTCACAATGAGACTAGTTGGATGGTAAAACACTACCATTTTGTTTAAGATTCAAGTTGTGTAAACACTGCATCATTTCTCTTATTTTGATGTTTTGTCAGCTGACTTAAAAATATGGCAAATATGGCAAAGCTGTTTAGTTCAATATTTGCACTTATACATTATGAAACCTGAACATTTTTGCACTGGTCTCTTATTTTTTCCCCCAGAGATGTATATGTAGCAATAAATAAAAGCAAATTCTTATTCTCTTGTTTCCACTCATGAGAATCCTCTTTGAATCAAAATATTTTAAATACTATAATAAATAGGCTTAATTATATGTAATCAGTTACTATGAATTTTTAGTGGCAGTCAACACTACAGATGACAGGTCTCATTTGCCACAGGGCACAGAAAAACAAAGCAAAAAAAAGGTGCTATTGTTACTATGGTAAGAACCAAATCCATGTCATCCTGTAATCCTCCCACTACTTTAATGCTCTGTTTAAATAGTTCTGTTTTTTTTCTTCTTGTCTCTGTGTGTCGGTGTAGTCATAACATAAGAAATAGTTTTCTGATTCTGATCTTTTTTTTCATTTCATTATGTGCAATATCTTAAGTACAACAGTCTCACAATGTAAAATATCACTACTTATCACAACTTACAGATCTCTTTTCTTATTCTCTATTGCACAAACAGGGCAGCTGGAAGGCCTAATTGTTAGGGCCATGAACAATTTCCTCCAGAATCAATGAAGCTTTCTGATTCAGTTGTCAACAACACCCAGTGGCTCCTTTAAACCTAGTAATCCTGCTAAAACCTCAGACAACGGTCACCTCAGGTTATTTCCTAAACAGTATACAGGGGATACTCAGAATAATCTAGTAAAGGGAGTCTGGCGACGTTGTTGTACACTGCAGATCTGGAGTGCCAGACGTTATCAGTACTTATATCAATATTTTATATACTACTGATTTCTAAGTGCAATAACATACTTATAACTACCATCTCTGTCGTTAGTTTTCCCTTAACAGTGTTACCTATCTTTAGTATTAATAAACAGCATTGACGTGGCGTTTTCTACAGATATCCTTTAGATTTATTTAGACTTTATACTGTTCTTGTCTCTATGTCTTTTAGACATAACATGAGCAATTGCCTAAAGGACCAATAAACTTTTCTGATACTGGTTCTGATTTAGCTGTCAGCAAAGCCCAACGGCTCCTTTAACCCTACTAATCCTAAAACCTCAGGGAAGACTCCGGCAGACTCAGTAACACTGATTAATCCAGAGCCTTACAGAAACTGGCAACGTCGTTAAAACAATTACAGTAAACATACGAAGATTTATTTCGCTACACCGATCTGCAGTACATGGCTCCAAGTGTCAACAAAGTCCAACGGATCCTAGAACGTCTAGGATTTTTCTCCTCCCTCACCTTTCTTTCTGCTACTTCCAAACCTCGCAGACTTCCCCCTTTTGTTCTTCATCCCTGACACGGAAAGTCTGACCCGTAAACGCCTCTGTGCGGGTTTATTGTCTGGTTTATCATCTCTTTATCATTTCATTTCTCGATTTCTGTTTTGTTTTGTTTTCAGCCCCAGCAACCGCCTCTCCACTCAGGCCGCTTCTTCTCTGGGACTCTGGGCAAAACACTCCGCCACTCACGGGCGCCACCTGCAGGAACAATCGACCCATTAACCAGGTCTTCACCCACCTTTCCAATTTTTTTTGCTCTCATTTTTTTCAAACGTCTGCATCATTCAATCGTGGAAATCAACAAAATAGTTATACTGTAGAATGGTGAGTTTCATAGAAACTTCCTGAATCTCCATTGGCGACGATGAGAGCTAGAGGGCGGCTGGTGGCCTCGTGGTATGTCAAAGTGAACTTAACTGTCATCTCAACCTTGTGGAAGAATACACTACTAAACACAATGTACTTAACCCTTGTAAGGTCTTCGGGTCTATGGAACCCGTTTTCAGTTTTTAGCTTAAGAAAAATTAGTGGCATTTCTATTCATATATGCGATTTAACAAAGGTAAGGGGAACACATTTAACATGTTTTGTTTATATTACTTGAAAATAGGATGAGGTAAACATCTGCGGAGACTTTTAACAAAAAAAAAAAAAAAGATTTCAGTATAAAAGCCCTAAAATGCAATGGCTCCACCAGACCCAGCAGGACTTCCTGTGTAACCAAAAAACAAAGCCCCTAGCAGAGTTAAAATGTGCTGACCCTACCTTCATTTACCCCTGAAAATACATCAAACCCCTTAATTTGAATGAAACGGCCATTCATTTGCGAACCAAACCCTTGATTTTGCCATAAAACTGGATTAAAGGCATGAGTATGAAACCCCTTAATCTTAAACATTAATTCGGCAGGTTTTAAAAAGAAAGAGGAAAATTCTGCATTACAGGGGAAGACTCCGTATTACTTTGGTAAGGGGAGAGTCCACAAAGTAGTAAATGGCATGCCAATGAGACATTTGACACTTTTGCTTTCTTATGTAAAATTTACTTCAGTGGGAATTTTTTCCTTCATATTTTCAGTGTGAATAATCAATAGAATTAATGCCTTCTCATGCCGAACTTTGTAGGCAAACAACCATGATTATCCAGAAAAACACACCTTTATATCACAGAAATGTATATTTTCTTCAAGTTTATTTATACAGGTACATACACTAAAAGGTCATTCAATGTGCTTTACAGAAACAGAATAAAATAGAGTAAGATACAATAATAGAAATAAAAGAATACATAAAAGAAACTTGAAAGTGCAATAGAAATGGAAATGATTAAAAGAAAGCAGAGTAGAATAGTGCAGTTTTTAAAGGTTGTTAAAGCTACAATTGCTGCAGATTTGATATTGAATTGATATTGAGTTTGTTCCTGCAGCAAGCTGCAAAGAGACTAAACAACATTTTACCTGGATTAGTTTCAGGTGTTCTCACCACTAGCTGAGCAGATGCTGCAAATCACAGAGAACCACCAGGAATACATACTTCAAACATACCAGAGATGTATTTAGGACCCAAACCATTAAGCAACTTGTACATAAAGAGTAATCCTTTTGTACCCAACTGGGAGCCACTGCAAAGACCTGAGAATTGGAGGGATGTGCTCTCTTTTCTTGGCTTTGGTTAGAACTCTGGCTGCAGCATTTTGAATGAGCCAGATCTGTAATTTACTTTTTGAGATTCCTAGTGAGGAGAATGTTACAGTCAAACCTGCAGGAAATGAGGGTGTGGATCAGTTTCTTGTTTGACACAAAGTCTCTAACTTAGCTGTTTTTAGGGTGCCAGGATGCTGACTTTGTTACAACTTTGATGTGATCACCAAAACTAAGGTCTCCATCCATGATCATGCCAATGTTTTTTTTTACATGTGTGGATGGTCTAAGTTCCAGGTGGGCACTAAGAATTGATCTTCCCTCTCCCATTTGTCATTATTTGATTGGAGAAAGTTTATATAGATCCAATTATATACTTTATAGAGGCACAGACACAATGAATCTAATTCACTTTGTGAAAGAGATGATAAATCTGAGAGTCAACTGCATACCTGATAGGAACATCTTTCTCTTTAAGAATTTGACCTAGTGGAAGCAAATACAGGTTGAACAGGACTGGTCCAAGAATGGACCCTTGAGGGACTCCATATGACCTGGCTGTTTTCTCACTGCATGTGTGGTGATAGAGACAAAAGTAACCCCTGCCATCCAAATATGACCTAAACTGCCAAGGGCCCATGCCTGAGAGCCCAGCCCAGTTTTCATGTCTTTTTAGTGGAATGTTATGGTCAACAGTATCAAAGGCTGCACTCAGATCTAACAGCACCAGTAAAGTTATTTTACCTACATCTGTATTCAGGCAAACACCATTTACTACCTTAACCTTAATGTTTCTTCAGGAGGAGTTTAATTTCTCTGGTTTTCAATAGTGCCGGAAGTTTTAGAGATCTATGCAAGAGGTCCTATGCTAAGCTATTAAAACACGTTTAAAAAGCTTGTAAGTAGAATGTCCAGGGAACACCTAGATGATTTAAGATGAAGCATTATTTCCTCAAGAGTTCTGGGATCCATACATTTAACTTGTACATAATGGGTGTGTTATTTCTGTTGGAGGGCATGAAGTTACTTGAGCATGTAGATTCAGTTATCCACATTTTCAACCTTGTGATTAAAACTTTGTTGCTACTACTGCATACCTTTAATTTGACCATAAATAGTTGTTTCTTTTAATTACACAAATGAGGTTTCAGATTCTTTAACCTTTTTATATACATTAATTCTGCTTTAGATGATGGAAGTAAATGTTCCAGTTTGACAAAGAGGGGCTTGCTAGATGCATTCAGTTTTACAAATGAAAAAATAATCTCAATCATTCTGAAGACTACATGAAACCCTTCCACCCTTGAACAGCAGGGATGAACCAAAGCATTAACTTTTAATTGCCTGAAGATGCCTATGGCTTGTCTTGGATTTGTCCCAGGAATTTCTTAAAACAGCACAATCTCCAGAACTTCTTTTTCAGATAGGTTTCAGAAGCTGTCAGGAGGACAGCAGTCATGATGCAATAGAAGGAGAAGCCGAATATTATTAGGAGGAAAGTGACATTTAACATTAAAAGCTTAAAGATAAAGAAAAATGCCACAATCATCAGGGTGGTGAGATACACTCCCACTAGTGAGACAGTTATCTTGCACACGGTCAGGTAGGAGTCCAAACTCTGCACTTGGGTCTGGTTCTTACGAAGTGTCAACACGTGCTGACACAGATAGACCACCATTCTGATGGAAGCCGGTAGCATGATCATCAGAGGTAAAGGGCAGAGAAAACACAGGAAAGTCATACTGTAGATATCTGTATCAATCGGTGGAGCGAACATGGGAATATTGCAGGTAAAATAGGTGGCATTTATGGTGTTCGAGGTGTTGTTGATACCATATGCCATCCTAGTGACTGGCTCAGATCCAGGAGTGTAGAGGGTAAAGAAAGGGAAGAACAAGAGGAAAGACCCTAGACAGCTCAGCAGCAGGGCAGAATTGGTGATGAAGGAGATATTCCTCTTTAGAACTCTGAAACATTCACTGGAGAAGTTCACAACTTTCACACAGTAGAACACACTCAGCCATGCAATCGACCAGAAGCTCATACAGTTACTACTGAGCCACAGATACAACGTGGTCAGGAATTGAGGTTTGGTTATCATATTGCATAAAATCACTGGATTCAGGGTAATAGACACCATAATAACGAAACAGGACAGTACCAGAGTAATGTTGCTGATGGAGATGGAGATTATGATGAGGCCCGTGGTTTGAAAGCTTGTGGTCTTCCGCTGTTTTTGGATAGTCATTACAAGATTAAAAGAGTTCCACACCACACCAGTGCACACCATTACACCTAACGCAATTAATTCGCAGATGAGTTCACCAAAGCCCATTATGATGCTTAACCAGGAGCACAATAACACACCTAAGATCCACTTTGTCTTATAGACAGATAAATGAATGGCATATGCAAAGTGAGGCTTCGTGTGAGTATAGATGAGGCAATACTAGGCCTGGCGTTAAATGCAAAAACACAAATAAGTGGTTGCAAAGTTTCTGCCTAATTTAAGACACCAGACAACATGCAAATTGAAAATGCCACATTTTAGAATTCTTTGTCTGTACAGCTTTTACAGAAAGAAATTGGACAGGTTGATCCAGAGGCCCAGCTCTCTTCTAGAATGCCCTCTGGACCCAGTGGTGGTGGTGAGTGACAGGAGAAGGGGGCTAACCAGCTTCAGTGGCGGCTGCTTCACCCATGGTATGGGAAGGAGAGATTCCACAGGTCTTTCCTTCCAGCTTCTGTCAGACTCTACAACAAACACACACACACATCCAAACAAGGACTCATAAGTGAAGTAGTTTCTCTTGTCTGCACTGCAATCATTCTGGTGCAACATGTGCAGTTTTTTGGGCAAAAGATTCCTCTGTTCAAAGGGAACAGTCTTTCTTGTGCATTATCACAGTTTTTATCAACATTTGCTGCTACTAAGCACTTAAAGAAACTCCAAAGTGCCAGGATATGTTATATTCGAAGATGAACTATTATAATTAGGAGCTGTGTGTGTCCATGGGCCACTTCTATGGTGCTTCCTGTAGAATCAGGCAGCCATGTGGACTCTTAAGGCCTGCTTATATTGGAAATATCTGGCTCTGGCTCCCTCCAGGGCACCAGTTGGCTCTGTGGACCTAGGCAGGTCCGACACTGTGGCTAAGGCAACTTCCTACTTACAACTTAAGAGGCTGTTATTAATGTTTGTTCAGGTATTCATCAGAAACCAGGCCACTGTGGGAATAACTTTTTTGTATTCTGGGAAATTGGCACTTCTTCACGCCATTATAAACACATATGAGTTTTTAACAGTGGTGGGGTGAAAGTTTCCATGTTCATGAACCATCTGCACCTTCACAGCAGGACATTTAGTCCATTCTGGACATAATTCTAGGAACTGGTTGAGTTTATGTAGAGCTAGAATGCCAAACTGCAGGTCATGAGGGAATACTCAGCATATAAAAAGATGGTATATGCACTGGTATATACAGCCACTTTGTTAGGTGCACCTACCTTGCATCTACACTCTTCCATTGCATCACCATTGAGGTTCACTCTGTTTTTGACATGGTGTCCACTTCATTATACACAACTTATCTTTTGGTGCACCTTGCAGAGGCCGTTATTAATGAC
This sequence comes from Clupeocharax schoutedeni, assembly GCA_037974565.1. Lineage (NCBI taxonomy): Eukaryota > Metazoa > Chordata > Actinopteri > Characiformes > Alestidae > Clupeocharax > Clupeocharax schoutedeni. Next base: position 6,793 of record JBBPDH010035191.1, read on the forward strand.
AGTTTATCAGACGCTTCAAAGTCATCCTTTAGACCTCCATCAGTGGTCAGCTTCTAATCATAAGACACTATTACAGGGGTAGACAAACTTTGTGACTCGCAGGCCACAATGGTTTCTAAAATTTGACAGAGGGGCCGGACCAGAATAGGAGAATGGTGTGTGTCACGGCTTGGTAAGTGGCCACTTAATGCCACTGCTTTTCTGTTTAGCTTTTTTGTTCTGTTCTGCGTTATTCTGGGTCTCAGTTGGGTTTTGAGGGCTTTTATTTTGAAGCCACCATAGCACGTGTTCTTGTCGTCCTTTGTAGTTCTTGTCCGTGTGTTATGTGTTCCTTGGTTTCACCTGCCTGTTATTAGCGTCATCATTACGTATGTTTAAAAGCCTGTGTTTGTGATCCTTTCCTGGTGTTTCCATCACCTCATTTTCCCTGCCCGTTTTGCCCTTGTCTGTGAGCACCATTATTCTGAATTTGGAAGTGATTGTACCTAGTTATTTCCCCTTTTGTTTTCTTTAATAAATCCTGAACCAAAGCATGGTATCCTTTCTGTCTAGCCCCGTCTGTCTCCCAAGAGGAGTTTCATGGTAGAAGGCTCCCACCCTCGATCGTGACAGTGTGTTTGTGTGAACTAATATAAATTAAATGTAAAAACCATTGGATGAAAAGATTTGGCCTTTAACAGGCAGCAATCATGCTTCCAATGTTGCTTTGTTTATTGTAAAAATGGTTTTACATATTTATTAATTTAATAACATAGTAATAAACTCCCATTCAGTTTCAGTGGGAACTGTGTGGCTGGTATCCTTTTTTTGCATCAGTGTCTGGCGTTATATTTGTTGTACAAAGCAACAAAATGAAGTAGAGAGTAACCGTACTGCATCACACTCAAGGGTCAATGTCTTTGGGGTGCGCCATCTGTTGGGGAAAGATGGGAATTACAGCTAGGTAAAATGATTGAGGTGTCTTTATAATAAAATATAATTCAATAATATAACGTGGACGAGTTCGGCGGGCCAGATTATAAAGCCCAATAATATATGTAGTGCAGACATGGGCAAACTGTGGCACGTGGGCCGCAGTTTGCCCATGTCTGCACTATTAGTTTATTGCTGGTGGACTCTCAGTTCTCAGCTCATCAGGGACAATGAGGTGTTTGAAACTCCAGCTGTGTTTTTGAAAATTGTCTGAAAGTGGATCTTTAGGGAATTAGTTCTTCTATGACATTCCTCAAAGAACCTTGTTTCAAAACTTTTTAGATCAATGAATATTGAACATAATTTTGAAATGTTGTAATAAATGTTTCTAGATTCCTTGACCCACAGAGGATTTACTAAAAGAGGGCTAATGGAAGCTACGGAGTGATGGAGGTCAGGAAAGCTGTGGCTCAGTTCGGTAGATTTAGATGCATACTTACTATGTTGAGTCTCTAAGTGATAATGCAAATACTTTTAATTCCCATGATTATGGAGCATGTACTAGCTCCTCACTGTTTTCACGGCCTGGGTCAGTGGCAGCTTTTAGTCGGTGTCTGCGTCAACTGTTCCCTGTTTGGTTCTCATGTTATCCACCTGTGTGTAATTACCCTTTCAGTTTCCCCTTGTATTTAAGTCCTGTACATGTAGTGTTCTGTCTCTGTCCATCGTCTTTTGTGCTCCGCTTGGGGTCATTCGTTGTACTCCTTATGTGGTCCGTCTGAGAACTCCTCTGTATAGCCTTTTTGTTTTGAGTCTGAAGCTGCATCACGTTTGTGCCTGAGACGGCCTCTGAGCCCTGTTTTCCTTTTGCAAGTTCTTTAAATAAAAACCACAGAAAGGATTCTCACCTCCTCGCCTGGTCCGTTTCCCAAGATAGTGCACGATCGCTGGGGATTAGCCCGGGCGCTCGTGACAGCTATAATGATATTGTATTCGACAATGCTAGTTTATTTTAATTATACTCCAATTTTCTTACACTTATATAACTGCGCTTCAGGGAATAATTGCGCTATGTTTTAGTTTAGAGTTTATATGTGTTTTTCATTTATAGATGTATATGTATCCTTTAGTACTCACCTTCAGCAATACCTCTCGTCCCACTGTACATGGATGTAGCTGACGTCAATAAAGTTAACATTGACTTTGGACTGATATCCAAACTGAGTATCTGGCACTGACCAGCACCCCTAGCAGCTGGTGGGCTAGTGGTTAGGGAGCTGGCCCTGTGACCAGAGGGTCATGGGTTTCAATCCAAAAACTGCTAGTTGCACCATTGAGGTACCACCATCCCACCCCCCCCAAACAAACCCCCCCCGCCCACCGCTCCCCCACAAACACACTGCTCCAGCACAATGCACTGCTTCCCCCCCACACACACTGCTCCCAACACACACTGCTCCCCGCGCACTCTGTTCCTGACTGCCTGTTTGGTGAATGGGTTAAATGTGTTTAATGCCAAGAAAGAATTTTATGCTATTCACACTGCGGTGTGTTCATATACGACAAAATGGTCACTTTATACTTTTCAGGTAATATACAACTTCATAGATACATAAACAATGTTGCTATATTTTGTCCAATTAGCATCTTTTGACAATAATGACGTATATTCTACACTACATTTACCAACTGGGCAGAATCATGGGCACAAGATCACTTTAGTCAGATCATTTAGATTGTATGTTACACAGCCTAATATTTCTGAATACAGTAATCCCCCAGTTTTACCTGGATCAGGAGTCGTGGATTCAGTCACACGCGGATTTTTGCTGTGAACCGAACTCATAGTTTTACGCGGAAATTTCCACAAATAACGTGGAAACTGCAAATATCCTACAGCTTTTTTTGCGGCGGTAAATAAATTGGATGTTTTCAGAAAAGGGACTCGGAGCAGGCTGTAGATTACCTCAAAGTAATTTTTTTGAAGCGTGATTTCTTCGTGGTTCAAATTACACAGTTCCATAGATCTCAAGGAGACATTTCCAACGAGCCATCATTTATAATTTTAGCCTGAATAGATTAGGGGTATTATCAGAAAACCGTTCACCTTGCCGCAGTGTCCCAATACTTTTGTCCCTCAACTCTCTGAGTTGCATATCTCGGCGGGGAATTTAAATTCGAAAATTGGTTTACCTTTACAATTTCTTTAAGCGTAATGCAGTAAACTGAGTTTAAAATGAAATTAAAGTGTTCTGGGAGCAGATTTGGGGGAATATTTAGGGCTTACACTATAAAAATAGTATTTTTTAAAACGAAAACACAACAACATGCTCTTGACGTGACGACCGCAATAAGTGGGGGATTACTGTACATATATCTCAGAATGCCTTTTCCAATAAAGCCTCCTACACAAATCATAGTGTGTTGTCATATTACGCTTAAACTGAGAGTGGCTACATGAGTGAAGGTATGTACATTAATAATGTTTGTTCAGATTAATATAATTAATTTAATAAAATGATCGCTAAGTCCA
>JBBPDH010035199.1:0-10237 GCA_037974565.1 Clupeocharax schoutedeni
TATTTCCAGGACATAATGTACATTTAACATATACATTCTTGCCTTTAATTTAACTCGCCATTGCTGTCTCTCCTGTGTGTGTCTGCGGCTGCGTGTTTGTGTAAACACCCGCCCACCTCTGCCTCTGGTTGGCTTACCATGAAATTTTACTCTACGTTAGCCAATCATTATCCCTTATGCGGTTGTCTCGCCTTCACCAAAGAAAAGAAAAAAGCTTTGCCGCTGCTGTGGCTGAGAGCCTGGTCGGATGAACAGCTTAATTACAGTAAAACGCCGCGTATTATCGACAGTAACGGTAACGGCATTGTAAAGATGGAAGCAGTAATTGGTTAGATTAGCTGTTACTGAAAAATTTCCTTTTTTTTCAGTAACGCTGTTACTTTAACGCCGTTATTCCCATCACTGCTCCTGGATTGGCTACTTTAACCTTCCACCTCTGCGTACTGGGGTGCTTCACCATCCCGAGACGCGCTTTGCGTTGCGTACTCTTGACAGTACTAAAAAATGTATAGTTACATTTTGTGTAGAAATTTATCTGAATTTATGTTAATCTTTATGTTACAAAATGATATTTTTATTACTAATTTAGCTCTAAAATGCATGAAAAAAAGCAACAATAAAAATAAGCACATATCTGCAGTTTCCGCACATTTGGGGAGGGTTCCGCAAACAAATATTAGTTTGGTTTTAAGATAAAATCCATGAATGACTGAGAAGGAGAAATACGTTAAATGGGATGTTTGTTGTATATAGGTGTACCTGAGTGTGGCAGCTAATTTTCTCACTAGTGAACTTATCTGTCAGGCTGTCCAGGCATAAAACATGTACACAGTTCAGCTCTTTGGAAACTTTTCTGTTTATTGTCTGTCTCCGCTCCCTTTCCTCTATTTGAGCGTGCTCCTCTGGCCACACTCCAGAAGGAAGGAATTCACAAAAGAGCCCATTCATCCTCATCTCTGGGCATTGATCGAGTCATTTGCACTGCGCCCCCTCGGCCTCATAAAAGCCCTGAAAGTGTGTTTGTGATAATGTGTTTCTCACCCTGCTCTCTGTCCATCTTGGCCCAACTCTGTTCTGAATATCTGCAACACAAAGATGGGTTCCTGGAAATGCCAGCTCTCAAAGTGCAGAACCAGTAACCCTGGCAATATGCAGTGGAGGGTGGGCGACTTCCTTTGGACTGGGGTCTGGCAGGTGTAGTTAGATAACAAAAGGGTTTTGATTGGTCCTGAGGTGCACAGTTCATGACAAGAATTCATACTAACCAAATTCCGCAAAGGCATGTTTGGGAAGAGGGAAAAAACACACATGCTGTCTGACTTCAGTCCTTTACCTGCAAGATTACCAATAGCTCACTTCACAAGATTTTAATATACATTAGAAATAAATGACAGTAGTGACAAGTAGGTAAGGCACAGTGTTCCCCTGCAAAGTCTTTTGTTGATTTTTTCTTAGAACCAAACTAATGTAGCCAAATCTGAAAGCGTTATTAATTTCACCTTGCTGCTGATTGGCTGCTCTGTGATGCAACTCTGGCAGCTACAGTCCAGCGTTCCTGCATCAGAACAGTTTCCAGCATGGGCATATTTAGGGTTTAGACTGTAAACATAGGCTTTTATATGCATTTTTTTTAGCACATCACAAATTCTTGGTTTTTCACATTTTAGAGTCGACTGTATTTCAGTACAAGCTGTATTCCCAAAGGTACCATTTTCGATGCTTTTTATGTTGAGGTGAGGTGATGTAATGTTGTGCACAATCCACCAGAGTTCAGTCTACTGATGAGAAAGATGAAAGGTGGGAGTACAACATCATGAAACCACCAACATGCAAACATGTTTATCACAGCATGAAATCCAAAACCGCAGTAATCCTTATCAAGAAACAAAGACTATTATTCACTGCACTGTTTTAACCACTGCACTGTTTTATTCATTATATTGTGTGTTTTTCACTCATAGGATGTATTGTGAGTGGATTTTTCTTCTTCGTCTTGCTATTTATTGCATGTATGTAATTTTTAGGAGCCATGCAGGAGAAGGTCTCCTAATTTCAATGTACTGGTGTACAGTGACAATAAAGGAATTCAGTAAACACTGCATAGTGTAAGGCGCAATGCAAAACTGTGCCCAGTCGCCTGTAGCAGTCATTCCAGAAACTTCTATATTTATGTCATATAATGAGTATATCATAAAACAGCAGTGTCTAATGCAAAAAGGTTTATTATTTTCACTCTCCATTAACCTCCAGAGGGGATTTCCAGTCTATTAGCACCAAGGTCTCAACGTCGTGCGTTCCTTTTCCCATGATCTCAAATGGCTCCCTACCTTTACACATTTCATAAATGTATGCACAAAGTAAAACTCAAAATACTTCATTACTCCTTCACGCCTAGTGTGTAACGTATCTGCCAAATTGCTATTGGGGATACAGCCATGTGAGCATAACCGCAGCGATTCCTAACCTCAGTCTTCGTTGTTTCTCCTGATACACACCCACTTCAATTCAAAAAGGACTCAAGCTGATTGGTGTTGAGAGCATGGTTACTACTAAAGCCTCCAGGAACAGGATTGGAAACCCATTAGCTCATTAATATACCCCTAGAAGACAGGTTCCCAGCTCCTCAGTTTAAACAAAAGTACAATCTTCATCTTTCAGCCAGAGAAATGATCCCATTCACAGAAGATTATTTCAGTGTAGTGGCCCGTAATACAGAAAATCAGTGTTTGGAGGTGGTCCGTATTTTCGGGGCCCAGCCAATTAGAAATCACTAACCCTCCACTGTAAAGCTGAACAGCCTGACCTTTTCAAAAGGCTCTCAGTCTGAAATAACTGTGTTGCGCTTTAATTTGAGGCTTTCACACAGAGCACCATGGCCATTGCCTTCACACCTAATTCAGCTGTTAACTCCGGGCAGCTGTGTGAGGACGGGCTCCCAGCTGCTTCGGGGTACGGATGCCATCTAGTGATGGAAAAGCATGCAGAAGTCGCAGCATGGGCAGAACTGAGGGCGCTGAAATGTAGGCCATCAGGCAGCCCGGGCCTTCCGGCTCAGGAGCATCAACAAGCAAACAGAAAGAAAAATCAGAACACGCCATCATACCATACCACACCACACTTCTCCATTAAAACACGTCACAGAGGGTCTCGGAGACAGCTCAGTGTTCTCACTGGATGACTTGGGGGGTAAAAATCTTACTGAAAATTAACATTTTTGAACATTCAATAAAATGCTACAGTGAACGTTTGACTATTCAGAAAAGAAAACACTTAATACCTAAATGATCCAGCGCTGGTATTTTAAAAATCACGTTTACACATCTCACAGATGGTGTATATTAGTACTTAACTACTGTGAGAATGTTATTAAAATATTCAATATTTAATTTACTATTAGAAATTAAACAAAATGTGTTTCAGGTGTCTTAATTCGTCCCTCTAGCTAGGACTACCCCGTTACATCACACCAATGAGAGGGAGACAAAAACAGCATTTAGTTTGGTCATAAACTTTTTTTTTTTTGTTTTTATATATTTCAATGATCAAATGTATCAAATTACAGACAAATGATATATCTACACTCTTTATGCAGTTTCAGAGGCAAGTAAAAGTCACAATTTGTAAAGGAGCAAGTATTATTGCATTAATTAGGAATTTTCACTTTTTTGCTTAATATAAATTGTAAAAAAAAAAATAAATAAAAAAACAAGGTCAAGGCCGATTAAGTGTCCTGTGGCATATACAGACCTCAAGTCCTAATTTTCCTCGTTCTCCCTCTAGTTCCACCCGAAAAAAGTTGACGATTTTTGAGTCTTTTGTTGGGAGCAGATATTTTATGATGATTTGAATGTAATGGAAAGTTTTTTTGCGCAAAACTTTTATTAATTCATTCTAAATGTTCATGGTACTTTGCCATGAAAAGGAGAAAAGCCAAAATAACTCAAACATGTACAAGTAATTAGACGGGTATTAATGAATTCTTTTTAATCAGGGTAAGAAACTGAGAGTAATTACACCGGCTCAAGAGATACAAAGAGAACAGACTATTTATTACGGAACAAGGTGGAGTCTGACTTAAGCTGAACAGATACACAACCAACACACAAACCAAATGCTACAAAACAAATGTGTGCGATCGCAGGTGTGGTGTCCGGCGTTCTCGAGAGTCCAAAGTTAATGAAAGAAGAATAAAAAAAAAACAGTTGAAGGGGTCGATACAGTAGCAAGAGCACGACGGTCTTCTGTTCAGTCTTTGAAACCCAGAGAAAAAATAAAACAAACCATTACATAAAAACATAGACGCTTCTGAAGAGACATTTTCCTCCCACAGAAACAATGTGGAAAGTGCACAACTTGCAGCTTTTACCCACCAGCAGGACCGTCCCTGTCAAAACGATTGCAAAAACGTCAGCCTGAAAGCTTATAATAATAAAAATGAGACATCTTCAATAGAAAACAAAGATTCACTCTAAATGTTAAGAACCCCTGCCACTATAAAATATATACATACAATATATACATATACATAAACACACACCCGTATATATAAATCCAGACACGCTGTGAAAACTTATATATACATTTGTGCATGTATGTATCTGTATGTACAACATGTATACATTTCACCAAAGCTGCAAAACATGTACTGGGGCATTCTGTAAAAGTTAGGCCTTTTCTGCAGCTGTACACGCACACGCACACACACACAGTTGAGTGATAAAATCCTTGGATTTCAGACTAACAGAAAGAGAGAAAGAGTGGAAACCCAAATTGACTGTATCCTGAAAGAGAAGCATTTGGGGGGGCCTTCAGGTGGATAGTGCTTGGGTCTCAACGTAAAGTGGTTGATGTAACGCCTGTGAAATGTGAACCCGAAAAGTGTACATATGAACAAACTGCCTCGTTGAACAGTAACCCTAGTATGAATCACCCTGGCCAGGACTTTATGGCTCCGTTTCCATGGCAACTGCTTCACCATGACGTGCTGAAGTTTAACACCCCGAGTCTGATGCTCACCCTGTTTGACCCTCTCCCCCCCCCCCTCTCTTTCTCTGTGTCCCGAATTACTCTACTGTCCTCTTTCATTACTCACTCTCTACACTCCAGCCCCCCCACCCCCCACCCACAAATCCCCCTCATGCCAGGAAGACTCTTGCTGCTGGCTATGCTTTCCTACCTCCTCCTCACTAACACTGACAAGCTGTCTGGGAGCTGTCCAGGGTGCTGAAGCTGGGTTCGTTCTCTGTTGCCTCGAAGCTCTTCTCCTCCAGCGGTTTGCCGATCCAGGCTCCGTAGCCCTGTTGCCCCAGTGCCTGGAAGAACTGCTTCTTGGCCTGCTGGAAGGAGGTGGCCGCCGTCTTGGAATGGGCATATGAGGGCTGGGCCAGAAGGTCCGTCCGGCCAGAGCGCTTGCACAGCTCTTGGAACAGGCGGTAAAGGTTGGACTTAGAGACGCGGGACACCTCCAGCCGTTGGCTACAAAAAGACATGTAAATTCTGTTCAGATTTCAAAACATAGTTAAACGCCATAGAAACTAATAAAACTCACTGTTGTGATGTCATAACCATGAACACAGCAGCAGCCATGAACCCACAACAGGACTTTTGCGTTTGGCTGGTCTTTTACCTGTCCAGCTTCCCTTTGGTCCCATCCAGCACTTCCACACTCAACTTGTCAGGCAGACTCCAGTTCACACTCGACTCTTTGGTCTTGCCTGTGTGACGTGTGGAGTCGTACACACTCACCCGGCCCACCTGCCGGGAGAGACAAAGAAATGAGAAATGGAACACACTTTGTTTTTTTTGTTTTTTTATTTACAGCGTCTGACAGAGGATTTTATCCACATTGACGCACATTCATACTTCAGAATTCACAAGAGAAAACATCCCTCACAACAGAAAGTCTAGACGTAAGAGATCACACACGCAGAAGACATTCTGTTTTTGGTGAAGTTAGTGTTATGCTAGTTTATGACATGAACATGTAGTTGTTCTCCTCAGTGCTCAGTGAAGAGGGGGGTCTGTGAGGGCCTGATGGTCAGGGGAAATTTAAAGCTGAGCAAAGTCTTGAAGTATTTGTTTGATCTTTGAGAATAGGTGGGTCAAATCAGGCTGTGCTTGATGTGCTTGAGGGCTAGCTGTGACCGGGTGTCTGATGAGTGGTAAGACTGGGTTGGACCATTTTTGGCTTTGTAGGCGAGCGTTAGCGTTTTAAGTCTAATCTAATTTCCCATCTCTAATATTGGTGCTGACAGTCCTCTGTGTGTGTGTGTGTGTGTGTGTGTGTACCTCTGGATGTTTGAGAGTGAAGTTCTGAGGCAAGCTTTTGCTGAACTCCCCTCCGTCTCTGGCCAACCGGCAGCACACTGCTCGGGTCAGGTGACCATGGCTGTACAGATAACCTGGGATGACACACATCTAGTATGACAGGCAGCACTGTGTCTCATGATAGACAGGAGAAATGTTCAGAACTGTTCTTCCAGGCAGGCTGCGTGTTTTTCCTTCTAAACACTACAATTATTCATTCATTAATTATCTGTAACTGCTTAATCCTTACCAGGGTCGCGGGAACACTACAATTATAATAAACACAAATGAAAAAAGTGATATTGCTATGAGAGGATCTGGTGAGTGGAACTCAAGCCAGTACAGTTCAGTTCCACACCTGTCAATATTTACTATAATTTGGTGGTGCTTTCTCAAATAAATAAATGTTCTTGCCCGGATAAAATGGTTGAAACAGAATTTTCCCAGGTGCACCGAGACTGTCCTGACTGAACGTCTCCTAAAATGTGCACATTTGGGAATTTGGGCTGCAGGTGTTGTGTTACCCAAGGTGATGGAGCTCAGATAGACAGGATGGAGGAAGTGGCTGAGCAGCGCCCCCTGTAGGCCCAACACGTTCCAGCGCAGGATTTTATCACTGCAGCTCATGGTCCTTAGACGCTCGCCATGCTGGATGCCATCCCAGGTGGGCACGATGGCGCTCGACTCCACTGGAATAGTGCCCTCACCTGAGAGTGTGAGACACACACACACACACACACACACACACACAGAGAGAGAGAGAGAGAGAGATGGAGACAGAGAGACACCATTCAGAATCAGGAACATTAATTCTCCAAGTCAATATCCCTGCAGGATGCAGGATGGAGGAGGAAGAGTAGAATAGAGGGAAAAGAAGAGGATCGAGGGCAACAATGAGAAGCATATGAAAAGGAAAGATAAGAAAACAAGAAATAGAATGAGACTAAATGAGGAAAGAGCAAACGGAAATAAAAAAATAAAGAAAAAGAAAATTCAGGAGGACAATGGTAAGAGAAGGAAATGCAAAAGAACAAGAAAGGGGTGTTAAAGGAGGACAGGACAACAAGAGTAGAGAGAGAACAAGGAACAAAAAGAAAAAGGAAGAAAAAGAAGAACAAAGAAGATACTGTGAAGACTGCAGAACTTCTCCAGAAGTTATTCAATGTAAAGAAAGTATGGAAACTCATTTTTCTCTTTTAAAACAGGGGTCAATACTATACAGCTGGGCTGATGGGGTGCACACTGGGATGGAATGAAATGGCCCACTTCTGCTCAAGACCCAGGCCAGAATTTATGACCTTAGTGCAAATCAATTTACTGTTAAGCAAGACTGAGAGGCGCTCAGCCGCCCTAAACTTTATTCCTTTCTGTTGATATTGATTAAAGTCTGTACATTTAACCAGATTACAGCTGTGGTGCTACTTACTTTCAAACAGGAAGCCAGTTAATAGAGTCAGTATGAAAGTGTGTAAAAATGCAAGTGTATGAAAGAGCTGATGATAGAATCACCGTTCTCTACTTTGGTCCTGAGCTTTCCCTGTTTAGCATTTTCAAACAGCGGCACGTGAGCCGAGCCCGTGACCTCCGCTGCCTCGCTGCAGGATTTATCGAAGAGTGCGCCGTCCCCACATGGAGCAGTACTGAGAGAGAGAGAGAGAGAGAGAGAGAGAGAAACACACACAGAGAGACAGAAAGGAACAGAGAGAGAGAGACATAGAAAGGAACAGAGAGCGAGGGTAAGACAGAAAGAAAGGGTAAGAGAGAGAACAGTGTAGACAGTGTGAGACAGAAAGAAAGAGAAAACAGAGAAAGACAGAATTCATTACATTTTATAGTAATGGTTTGGTCACAAATCACACATTTCCCTTCTTACTGCAAATGTCAAGGAGCTGTGGGGCATCACCAGCATACAGTATAGAGTCCAATTTCATATTACACCTCTATTTCTGACACTGTATGACATTGTTATTATGGAAATAGACACAGTCCAAAGATAATATATTATAACTGATTTATTTATTGTCCACTTTAGTGTTAACAATATTTCTCACAGTGCCATTAAGTGTGGTGATGATTATGGGATGCATTTTGATGAATTGTAAACTTTCATTACTCGTTAGCTACAATAGCTTCATATCTAAAGTGCTAAACTATGATCACTATGTGTTGGCTCATAAACTCTGCAGAAATCTGTGTAAACTCTGCAAAACTATTACTTAAAGTGCCGGATCATGTTGTACCTGATGTACAGATGGAAGGTGACATCGGGTTTGATCTTAAGCTTGTTGTCTTCAGCAACCTCAAATATGCTCTCCTCTGCAGGACCGTCATAGTACTTCAGCAACTCACTGTACAAAAAGCTGAGAGAGGGCAAGAGACAGAGAAGAGAGCAAGAGACCAAGAGATAGGGAGAGAGTGAAAGCACGAGAGAAAGAGAGGGAGAGAGAAAGCACAAGAGAGAGAGGGAGAGAGTGGGAGAGAGTGAGAGAGAGAGAGAGAGAGAGTGTGAAAGCGAGAGAGAGAGAGAAAGCGAGAGAGCGAGAGAGAGAGAGGGAGAGAGAAAGCACAAGAGAGAGGGAGAGAGAGAGAGAGAGGGAGAGTGAAAGCGAGAGAGAGAGAGAGAGAGAGAGAGAGCGAGAGAGAAAGCATGAGTGAGACAGAGAGAGAGAGAGTGAGAGAGAGAGAGGGCAAATACAGATGAAGGCAGACAGAATATAACAGCAGAAGCAGCAGTGAATATAATTTACGTCTTTCTTTAATATATTTATGAGAATGAAATAGGACTCCAGTGGAGAAAATGCGTTCTGAGAGAGTGCAGGGGGTAAAGCAATACCGGATGAAGCCTCTCCTGGAGATGATTTCTGCATGGCAGTCGTTAACTGTGTCCCCTTTAAGGCTCAGCTCCTCTCCTTTCACACAGCGGTTTCCTAGAAAATCAAGAAAATAAAAAGAGTAAAACCTTGCAAATTCCACCTGCATGTTTGAACTATTCAGTTAAAAATAAGCACTTAATCGATGTCATAACACTGTCTCTTCGAGCCACTGAAATCTGTATTCTCTAGGAAAAAAAGAATTGAAAGAATACATCAAACCCCAAAGCAAGACTCTATTTAGGATGAACACTAAAAAACTGTGGGTACTGGAACGAATAAACTGTGCTCTATAACTCCATAACAACTGCGTTAATACGTTCATGTACTGTAATGCATGAACCAGCGAGGACGCCATTGGCACAAGTTGCACCCGTACCATCTCATCAGTACCAACTCAGAAGCCCTGAAGTGTGACAATGTTCAAAAATCCGCTTTAGAGCAGGCCGTACTGACTAAGCAATTAAAAAGGCTTGACAGTTGGAGGCATTCACTCAGTAGAAGCTAACAGAGGCAGATGACTCGGCCTTGCCTGGATGCTCTACTGTCTATGATGCTGGGCTGTGTGTGTGTGTGCGTGTGTGTGTGCAGCAGCCCAGAGGCTGTCTGTGCCCTGCCTGTCAGTTAGCTCTCCTTGTAGTGTAACTTTGTCTTGAGTGTATGTGCTTGTACAACATGGACAAAACACCCTAAAGTAATCATATAGCTGCACACTGGTCCTGCAACATAACTGACCACTCGCAAAATAATAATAATTACATGGCTCTCAGCAAACCCCAGTCATTTCTAACGGCTACTTTTTACGTCTACACTTTTTATATTTATCCCACAGGAACATACCTGTAGGGGTGCAGGAAATATATTTTCTTCGTTTGGGGGGTGACACTGTTTTTATTTTTAAAAATGCATTAAACTGTGCAGAAGAGTTGAACTGCTGTCAAATGGTGAAAACAGGTTTATCTAGATAACTGTATCTCTCTACACATACACATGTGGACAAAATTGTTGGTACCCTTCGATCAATGAAAGAAAAACTCACAATGGTCACAGAAATAACTTTA
>JBBPDH010035248.1:0-10235 GCA_037974565.1 Clupeocharax schoutedeni
AGTCATTAAAGCAAAAAGATAATGAGACATAGATACTGAGAAACTCTGAAATTCATGTTCTCGTTCAACAATTTCCTTTGTTTTTATTATTGGCTATATTGTAAATGAATACTGAAAACATCATCTATTGCTCTGATGACAGCTTTACACACTCTTGGCATTTTATCCCAAATGAATTCATTTGTTAGCATGTCTATTTCAGATTAACCCATTTAATCCCAAATTCTTCCCTGCAAAATAAGTGCATGCATTTTACTTCTTAGACTTCCCTAACTCACAATATGTTTGAATTTTTTCATTTCTTGGTGTTTGTGATAGTGAAAATGTAGGTTTTATACTCAGCAACAATTGTTGCCGATGGGAAACCACATAGTCTAAATTTCACCTATTTTGGCCTATTTACATCCACTATGTGGTACATGTGTAGGGAATGGGTCGGGAACCCCAAGACCCTCCGGATAAACAGCCAAAACCTTTGACAAGTAGTATAACTAGCACTATGACTATGTGTTATGCTAGCGGCAACAAATGTTGCCATGCTTACATTTACTCTTCTTACGGTGAAAAGATGCATGCAAGCATATATTTCTCATTAAAGATTAGTAGTAGACCCTTTAGAAAATATGTGTTCAGAATATTTTAGTAATATCTGTTCATTAAGGTATTTTATGAACTTCCTCTTTACAGGTTTGAGGCAGACATCTCTTTCCAGATGTGCAGGCTGGATGTAAAGGGGCGTGGTCATGTCTGCAGTCACACAAGTCACATGACATTGATACAATTTAGGGGAGACAACCTCTTTTTAATTTTAACTTGCAATAGCTGCCCAAACAAAAACAACACTTTTAGAGCTTCCAAAATAAAAAAATAAGAAAAAACGGCAACAATTGTTAGCAGTGGGATTAAATGGGTTAATGACTCACCATGGTTTGGAGCAAGTATGTGATATTTAGTCAACAAGGATAGTCCAAGGCTAAACAATATTTTCATTACTTATCAGCTGTAATAGCACAATAGCTTTAGTGCAAAACTAAAGACACAAAGTCTCCAAAGACATCTCAGCTAACAAAACGTGCAAATTTGACTATTTTATTATACGACTATGATGTACGAAACCACATTATGATGTAAAGGCACATAATTGCCACCTAATGTGACCTACTGCTGGTAGAGAATCTTCTATACAGCTACAGGCAAAAAAGGAAAAAAAACCCAAAACATTAGAGCAGATACAGATTAATGAAGTGTAAGACTTCTTGTTCCTTGCTTTGTATGAAAAACAAACAGAAAACGTGACTCCTATGAGTAAACAACTAATTATGTTGCCATTAAACACTAATCAGTAGGTCATGGTTGGTAAGTGTAAGTAAATGATAAACACCGACTCACTTTTCTTGCCAGAGGCGCCCCTCCGGACACACAGTGATTATTGTGTCTACTGACATAATGTCTGGGATAATGTAGCTTCTACTGCAAGACTATTAACAGAAGAAGTGTTTGCAGAAATACTATGTGGGGGAAAAACAGGATTTAGGCATTTCTTTTCAACAAAAACACACTTTTTCATTCTCTACAGGGTCAGATGATTTGGCTTTTGAAAAATACAGGTTCAGATGTCATCACTCAGATGACCCAAATCTGCCAGTTGCGAGTCCACTTGTCACTTTTCCATAGGCATACAGGAACCACGCCGAAATTTTACAGAACTTGCAGCAAGCTTTGATTTTCCATTGTATTGTAGGTCAGTAACAGTGTTTCTGACCATGTTTATAGCCCGCCGTTGTCCCAAAACCACGTCCATGGAGTCAAACCAGCCGAACATGCTTTTGATAATGTGTTCTTTTATTATTCAGTTTTTTTGTCCATGCCGATAAGCTGTGTGATTTAAACTAGGGGGTGGTAGTGGTGAGAAACAGCGGTACAATTTGAGGTGAAATTAAAATGGTCATTTAGGTCTCACCTAAACTAAAAAAAAAACAGGTATTATAGGGAGATTATTATTAGAGAGGGTTCACTAATTCAGTAATTCATGTGAAAGCAAGACTAAATGCTGAACCTAGTGGAGATATACGCAGCATTTTGTTGCTGTACTGCACTTCTTTAGTTACCTACAGGAACGTTTGGATATCACATTTAGCGTCAGACTTAAGCACCAGTTTGGACCGGCTGTCATAAAATAAAAGGTAGCTGATATTTTTTTAACAGTGTGACGAACTGCAAAAAATTACACAATAAAGCTTTAAGGCTTTGATATGATGGAAATGAAACTGTACTGTGTGCTGGAAAGTAAGCTGGGAAATAAGGCTTCATTACAGGTGATGAGATGACATGCCTACTCTCCTAACAACTGAAGGGGACACAGTTTAGCTCACTGCTTATTTCCATATAAAACCTGGGCCAGTCGGTACATGGCACCCTTTCAGGGGCCACAGTGTTCGTTTGCCACGTCTGAAATCCATCCAGTGGGTTGACAGAAGGGCCATCCAGCTGAGTTACAGGAAGCAGCACAGTCACACTACTGCACCAGATGGCGCTGACTAGCCAATCAGAGCCAAGCAATCTGTGCCCGTTACCATGAATGTGCCAACTGCCCATTCAAGAGCAGTTTGTAGTAATCAGGGAGCCATTCATGTAGGTGGGCTTGTGTGTATACACACATTGTTCAGGATAACTGGTTATTTGGAAATGTTGCTAATTTAATCTATCAAATATTTGAAGCAATATCCTATGGGAAGCCACAGGAGATGCTGAGCATGACACTAGATTTAAACATTACAATTTTTATCATTTTATTTAGTAAAACATAACAAGGCACTCTTTCAGGGCTTGTTTTTGCCCTATGACATGGTCCCCAGTTTATATTTCGTGTATGGGCAACGTTTTACATAAAAAACTGGGGACTACTGTTGTCACGTCGCATGCTTGGGGAGTGAGGCGAGGCGCAAGAGTGCAGGTTCCATTCGATGGAATTTGTTTACAAAACAACAAAGAGTCTACATAATGAAAACAAAAAGCCACAAGGGGCTAACAGAATTACGACTAACAGCAGACACATCAGGAGGGGACCACGTGCAGGAAACACAGGATATACGTGAAGGTTGACCAGCACTTGAATCACAAACTCAAATAAAAAACCCACTCAACCAAGAACCAATCATATTACACATCACTTAAAGGACAACACCTGACACAGAGACTATAGACACAAACATACACTCACTTCAAAATGAGTCCCCTTAATTGAAAACGCCGATTGCGGCCTCTAGCAGCCACTCTGTCAGTCATAAAACAATTATATGATGCACTATACATTTTCTATTTATAGTTATTTTGAGTTATCTGCCTTGAGATTTTAAAACATAAAACATTCTGAATATTAATTATATTCAAACCTTTTTTTGCTACGGCAAAACATTTGGTTTAATATTGCTGAAAATATGATACTGTAGGAGAAGGACATAATTGAGTGCTGGCTAGATTCAGTTACCAGCCCTTAGAAAAAGCTACTGGTCAGATGCAAGACGGTCTAGATCAAAATCAAGTGTAGAGAAAACCACAAAATGCCGAATTCACAGCACTTGAAAACGAAGTCATGCAGGTTAACTGCTACAGCACTACAGCAGCACCCAAAGGCAGCTTCATCAGTCATAAGGGAATTAGGCCGAAGGCATGCTGTTGGTCCAAGCGCAAGATGTAAACGTATAGCTGTCCTGTTATTCGTTTTTTCCTGTCAGAGAGATCAGCTGTCTGTGCACTACTGGTTAATCTTCCGTGCCTCTTTTAATATTAAATCAAAGCCAAACAGCAGCGAGCGATGACCAACAACTGCTCTTCATTTCTCCAGCCCATTGATTCCTGTCCTGTCTGGAGAGGTTCTTTTTTATACCTTTCACCCTTTTTTTATTCTCATTTCCTGTGCTTTTCTTATTTAAGCTATCATTTTTAGCCGTGTCAGACATCGTCAATCATGCGTACTTGTAGGATTTACCGAAGGTCACTTACAGTAAGGCTCACGCACACACCTATTAAAGGTATAAATACACACACACACACACACACACACACAGAAGGATCTAAAGCACTATATACAGGACCTTCTGGGGTGTGAGTATCAGACCTTACAAAGCTTTGGTTGATTAGAGTTCTTTAGGAGATGATTCTGTGCACAGTAAATGTCCAAAAGTCATTAGAATATTCAGCTACTATGGTTGCACCTATAGCTGACAAAGTTTACTCCAAAGACATAACATTGAATAGAATGTGGTGCAGCGCAGAAGGTCACTATGTCCAACACTAATCATCGACTAGAGCGTATAAAGCCCCAAGGCACTGGGTTGTGCAGCAGCAGAACGGTGTTCTCTGAAGTGATGGCGCTGTATTCACCTTTGGGGTGAGGTAGAGTGGCATTTGAGATCCAGACCTAAACATTCAAGACTAGTACTCGTCCTCACCAATGCTCTGGTGGCTGAATGCAATCAAATCCTCACAAGAATGTCCTTAATCTAGTGTAAAGTCTTCTCAGAAGAATAGAGGCCATTACTGCAGCAAAGGATAGACAAACTCCCTAATATGCTTACTTTAAGAAGAAACGTGGGCAAAGACATGTCTAAAAACTTTTGGACTGTGGATGGAACCTTACCAAAATTCAACATGGTCGAACTGATTCAACATGATTCAGTTCAATCCAGTTTGATTCTGCTGTAATGATTCACGACAATTATTAGCCACACATGGCTGAAGGATCTATGCACACTGTCCTGGGAAAATAGACAATAACCAGGTCACACAGTGCCATTAATGTGAAGCACCACTCTTATGAAGAATGAAAAGCTACTCGAGTGCTAAGGGTGCACCTTTGTAGCGACCATGAGTGAAAGAGTGTGTGAGTTGTAAGTTAAATGTTTTTCTATATAATAGCTTGGTGATAGTATTTCAATTAGAAAATGAGTGCATATGTTTAGCTAATTACAGTAACAGATTAGAATCATTACCAAATCATCATCAAAACCGATGCTGTTGTATCATTTTCACAATCTACAATTACTCTTGCATGTGTTGGTGCACTACCGCAGAAAAATATGTGCGAAAACGTCCACATATGCTGAGGGGATGGTCAGTTTGTTCACAACATGTAATACATATTTCTCATTTGCATGTTTTTAAATATCAACACTGTAAAATTATACAATAACAAACGCTAAACTATATATGATAACAAATGATAAAATATACTCTTCCATCCTAGCACTGATGCATTTTTAAATCTATAGTAAGGTATAATAAGGTTATTTGCTCTCTCTGTCTCATGCATTCCCTATCTTACCTGCATTCTTGCTCTTTGCGCTTCTGGGCGAGGTATTTTTTCTTGACATTTTGCAGCTCATGGGCCAGCCTCTCAATCTCGTACTTGTATTCCTGCGTCTGAGACTCGTACATACCGAGTTCGGATGATAGCACCTGGAAAACAGGTAACACATAAAATGATTATTTATAGCATGAAATAAATCATATGCTGTTGCCTCAGTTAAACTCAAAGTATTCGTTATCAGTAGAATGCTCTTTGACAAATGACATTCATCCTTAGAAGTTATAATTGGCATAGAAAAAACTTTTCAATTGTTAATGGTTTCTTACATAGCTAGCAGAGCTTACATGAATGAACCAGGTTATTATATTTTGTGTGATTGTAACATCAAACAACTGTTCTTAAGAAGTTGTATTATTCTTTTCATAGTTGAAAAAGGTGCGGCTTCCCATCTGAACTTTGTATCGTCTAAAACTACCATTCAGAGGTGGACAAAGTACTCACATTCAGTACATTCAGACCACTGGTCAAATGTTACTCCAATACAAGTGAAAGTCATGCAGTCAAATTTTTACTTAAGTTAAAATACTGAAGTACTTGCTTTTAAAAATACTTAAGTATTAAAAGTCAATTTTTTTCACCGCATTGTTGCATTTTTGGCACAACACATACAATACCTAATGCCTCTGACTCGCCTGTAGAACCTCTAGAATAAGAAATTGGTCAAATGTTGAATGAATGAAACACAACCCGAGCTGACGAAGAAAACCAGTCATTTATTTTTATCATTACATATTACACACGCACTAACAATATTCGCACATAATGAAAACATCATGATTCACTGTCCAAGGCATATGATGCATAATTTAGAATGTTTGAGACCCCCCTGCGTGCTCCCCAAAAATGGTATCCCCCAATTGTCCCACACAACTCCTTAAACTGAGTATTTTTTTATGCTGAAAACACTACCCTTGAAGTTAAAGTTTACACCTCAAGCATATAACATCTCTGACCGTAATTCAATGCTGAATTAATATCTTTTGCTATGGGGGCTACTAATAACACATATATAGATATAGCCATAGCTCCGCTTTTACGTGCTAAATTTATAAATTAATTAGTAGAAAAGCCTTGCCTTGAACTTTGTGGGCAAAGTCATTTCACAGGCCGTTTTACACGTTAATGTGATTACTATCTAAAACCTTCACTGCAAACTTTCACTTGTAACTAATAAAACGTTTACATACATCCATTTTAGAATTAAAAGTAACAAGTAACGAGACCCTTGATAGAAATGCAGTGAAGTAAAAAGTACGATATTTGTCTTTCGAATGTAGTGAAGTGAAAGTCATAAGTCTCCAAAAAAAATACTACTGAAGTGAAGTACAGATACTCAAAAACTCTACTTAAGTACAGTACTCAAGTAAATCTACTTCGTTACTGTCCACCTCTGCTACCATTAATATCCAGTGTATTATATGTTATTTTACGAAAAATCTGTAATTTCCCCCATAGAGTAGCATGGGTGGAACATTTAGCTGCTGTGACGTCACGTCAAGCAACTGTGCATGTTTTTTCCCCATTTTCAATCGTGTATGTTTCACTCCATGACCATGGTCAGATGATAGAGAATGACGGATGAGCAGAATTGTGCTGGGCTGAGAATCTGAACATTGTTGCTTCAATCCCTGCTGTGAGCTGAATTTCTTTCTTGACATAAAACCAATGTTTTGTGCCTCTCTCTTTGGGTACATGCCACTTCTTGGACAGTGTCCAAAAATTGCTCATTTTATTGGCCATTAAAAACAAATGTGGAGAGAGGGGGCAAAAGACATAGAAAGAGAGACATAAAACAGTGGTCCCCAACCTTTATTTGGTCTTGGACCGGTTTAATATTAGAAACTATTTTCTGGCAGATAAATATACGTATACGTATTTATACAAATAAATGATACGCATAAAAATGGGGATGTTTTAAAAATATAATAATGGGATATCATTAAAATGCAATAATAAACGTAAATCCAATCTACTCGCAGCTTTATTAACAGCATTTTCATAACAACGATTAAAAAGCATAACACCGGTAACGTCCATGTTTTTTTTTCTGTGCAGCCCACGGACCAGGACCACATGACCCATGGCCCAGTACCGGTCTGCAGCCCGGGGGTTGGGGACCACTGACAAACGATTTAAGGTGTCAGTAGAGTTTGCAGGTTCAAATCAAGCAAAAGGACAAAGGTTTGTGTACTCTGCACTTTGGGTAAAAGTATTGGCACACCTCTTGATGTGAAGAAGAATGGGTACCCCTGTCTTTTTGATCAGTGTTTTTACATTAACCCTCACCTGTAATAACCACCAAGCAAAACCTTAGCAACCCCTTAGTAACATCACAACTACCCCTAGTTACCACAGCAACAAGCGAGCTATACCTCAGCAAACACCTTCTCACAGATTTTAATTTTTAAAAATTTAATGCAAACTATGTTACCCATAGACGGGAGTAACAACACTAACTCTAGCTGCAGAACATGATGCAAACAAATCTTCCGAAGATGCAACATTTTTGCTTCATAACAATAAACACTGGGAATAAGCTGTTGCTTAAATATGTTGGTTACTTTCCCTTACGGAAAAGTGGAAATAGCCTGCCGAGTTTCACTGTAGCATTCAGGAGCTGAACTTTGTGAGCATTCATCCAGGTTAGACATTCATAACCCATCCATGGCACAGTGGATGATCCTTTTGACAGCTGTCAGCTTGGTTGTCACCATACCGATGCCCGAGACAACTCTTGTGCTCTCAAAATGGAAAAACTGAAAAAAATAATGTTGCTTTAGCCTAAAAAAACTCAAATTTGGTATCATCAGCTATGTACATGCTTAAATGAACCATTTCTGAATAAACTGTGTGAATGAATCCCACTTTAAGCCTTTAAAGGCTTTTAAAGGTTAACAATGAATTCTTGAGAAGTTGTTGGAATGTGCGAGTCCAGTGTGAAGGCTAAGTGGCTGAAACAGATATGGTTGTTGCCTGACATGTACGACTACACTGATTCTCTTGGGGTCATCTCTTGCTGATTTCCCAGCACTGATTCGAGCAGACGTTGGCTGGGCTTCAACTGTCAATCATCTGGATGTCTCTGCCCCCAACAAACCTATCTGGGCGAGTGACCAATTTACAGAACCCAACCATCAAACACTAGCCTTGCCTATCAGACGTGTCTCTTTTTAAGGGAGATTACAGTAGAGAAAGTAAGAAAGAGGAGGGAGTAAGAGTGAAAAAGGGCTAAAGAAATGGAGGAAAGGGGAGTGGAGGGGCAGGAGGGGAGAGAGAGAGACAGAGAGAGAGGGAATGATTAAAGATTGAGATAAAGCGAGTGAGAAGAGAGAGAGAGAGAGAAAGAGAGAGAGAGAGAGAAAGGACCCAAATGTGCTGTCTAGCCAAGGGGGCCTGTCAGGCAGCTGCAGAATTGAAGAGGTTTCTGGGAAGCTGAGTGCTTCTTCTGCCGAATAAAGAAAATATAAATAAGTAAATAAATAAATAAAGCCGAATTAACTCACTGGGTCCCATTTAACAGGTTTATTTAAAAGCCTCTGGTCTCTGCTGGTAAATAAATGGGAATCAAAGCAGTTTAGGCGTGCAGGCTGCTGCTGGTCATGTACTCATAATGAATCTCTATGCAGGACTGCTGATCAGAATTTGTCATGATTCTTGCTCCAGAG
This sequence comes from Clupeocharax schoutedeni, assembly GCA_037974565.1. Taxonomy (NCBI): domain Eukaryota; kingdom Metazoa; phylum Chordata; class Actinopteri; order Characiformes; family Alestidae; genus Clupeocharax; species Clupeocharax schoutedeni. The sequence goes on from JBBPDH010035248.1 coordinate 9,034, forward strand.
GACAAAACAGATCCCTCTGCTGAATATGATGTAAAACTTTGCATGGCCATAGTCTTTTAATGCCATAAAAGAAGCATTCCACAGTCGGACATTCCTCAGAAATACCACACTAAACTAAACTTCATGGTTCATAAGCTAAATAAATACTCCTACCTCCTACCTCCTAGAGCTCCTAACCTGGCTCTAAAGGTTTTCACTATTCAAAGAGCCACTGAATAAAGCCAAGGCTTCTGGATGGTATTTAGACATTATGTAGACTTGTTTTTAGACAGTATGTAAATAGGATTACTAGGTAGTTAAGATTTCTATTTAGAAGTTAAGATTTCTATTTAGAAATAAATAATGTTTAACAAAGAAGACGGTGGAAGATAATTTTATAATTATATTGTACTTTTATGAATTTTACCATGCATCAGTCAGTACTTATGCAGGGGGTTTTATTAATGTGGGACATTATAGCACACATCACTGTATTTTAAATGAAATATCAAATTAGCATATTCTAACAACTAGATGCAGTTTTCAAAATATGTACAAAGCTGTCATTGGTCAGATTTCTCATCCTGATCTCATCCACTCTGCGGTACCTTGCTAGAACAAGCAGTTATAAAAGAGTTTCTCAACTTTCATTTTTTTTCTGAGATTTAGCAGAGGATCCTATTGCCTCTTTCAGGGTGGTGTTATTAATCTTAAACATTGTCTATTTGATCTTTTATCTATCTCTGTTGATGCTTTTTGATGTTTTACTAAGTGTACTACGCACTGGTTATGTTTGTTTTATGTGAATTCTCAGTGATAAATAAAATGAAGGTTTCCGTCAATGTACTATTTGTGAAAACAAAAACCAAAAAAAAATCATAAAATGTACATGTCACGGTACGGTCAGTGGCCGGTGAGGGCCACTGCTTTTCTGTTGCTTTTTCCAGTTCTGCTTTTGCTCTGTTTTTCTGTTCATGTTCTGGTTCTTTTATTTTGACATGTCTGTCTGTTTAGTTCATGTGTCGCGTGCCTTTTGGTTCTCAGCTGTTTTATGTTCATCGTGTCACGTGCCTTTGTTTTCACCTTGCGTTAGGGTGTACTCACACTAGGCACGCATGACCTGTGCCGTGCCCGAGTACGATTGTGCCCCCTCCCCACTCCCCCTCTGGCCCGCACTCACATCAGATTTCTGCATTCGTGCCGGAGCACGCTTACGTCATTAT
>JBBPDH010035268.1:0-10233 GCA_037974565.1 Clupeocharax schoutedeni
TGTGAAAAAAACTATCAAATAAATAAAACTCCAATAATATATTTCCATGTAAACTAGAACAGGCTGATTATTCATATTCACCAATGCTCCCAAATACATTTTGAGGTCGCGTAGATGAAATTTCAGGAGCATATGTGAGCCCTGTTTACAGTTTTACTCGGTTCATTGGCCGCAGAGTGATTGTGTAAACCACCAACTGAACTATTAAAGGAGCAAGGCGCTCATATCCTGGCTCTGGAACAGAGTTTGGCTTGCTGTCGATTTATATTATGCACTTCGGAAGCAAACATATGAAGAGAACAGTACAATATTGTTACGTGCTGAGGCACGTACTGTTGTTTGTTCTGTGTGTGTGTGTGTGCCTTTGACGATAGGTCCCGCCTCCTGCCTTTGACGACTGGCTGATCACCCGCACTGTCGGGTATTGGACAGAAACGTTGAGAGTTCCGTCTTCAGGCCGTTTAAAGGTCCCGGCGTCAAGTGTATCGTTTGGATGTTTGGATGGTTGGTTATGTATATCGAAATATCGGAAATGTGTTTAAAAATCATATCACCGTTATTGAAAAAAATTCTATCGCGATATATATTGATATTGAATTATTGTCCAGCCCTAGGTTTAATAATCTTTTGGAGTCTTTTTAATGTTTGAGTGTATAAAAATATATTAGTTTCTGGAATTTTTCAATTCTTAAACTTGGTATTGGTGTCAGACAAAATGTTCTTTTTGCACAGATTTAAAATGCCATGCAAACTAGGAGAAATAAAAAAGTAAGGAAACATCCCTAAGTGGAAGTAACAGGATCTCTGCCGGCAAACTTGAGTCGTAAAATGCCAGATGTCCTTGCATTGTGTTTTGAGTCTGTTTTGTTCCGCTATTGCGCCCTCTCGTTCTCCTTCCTGCGCCATCACCTTCCTACTGACTGTTTGACAAGCAGGATCATGACCCAGCAAAGCCCTCTCTCACTGTGTGTGTGTGTGTGTGTGTGTGTGTGTGTGTGTTTCTGAGCAAGCTGGCAGACTCTCTCTTGGCACTCAGTCTCCACAGACTGGCTGTCATCACTGTCATTTCAGCACTCTATCCTGCTGTACTCTGCTCTAAGGCTGAGCGATACTTGGGACTGTGCCGGATCGTGATATTTTAGGTTTCTTAGATGTCAAATTAAGTGGTGAGGATGAGGATGGTGTGGTGTGGTGCATGCCAATATATAACAATACTACCTGACCACTTACAAAGTAGAAACAACTAATATTCAAAGGTTTGGTGTCCAAAACTGAGCAACTCTAGTTACCAAGAAGATGCTCCCTAAGGTCTAACCAGTGGAAGAGCTCAATTGGCTAAATCTAGTTGGACATGCTGGTCCAAATTCTGATTTAGCAAAGTTTTCTTTTTGCTATATCAACAAAAATAATAACTAAAAACTTGAATGAAATTAAAGTATTTATACAATTCTTTCACAACAGGTTTATGAGAGAGTAGTTGAACAAGATACATAGACACCCATCTTAAATACACTGCTTCAGTTGAGTAATTGTTAAGGCCTACTAGCTTTTGAACAACAAACATGTAAGATTTTTGTTCAAAAAGATGGAGGTAGCTCAGTGGGTAGGATACTTGCCTCCGGATCCAGAGGTCATGGGTTCGAATCCTACCTTCAGCAGACCACCACTGGATCCCTGAGCAAGACCCTTAACCCCAAGTTGGATAAAAGTGTCTGATAAATGCCATAAATATAAATGTAAAATGTAAGATACTAGTAAATGCAGCAAATCCATCTGATGTTGATGTTCACAGGTTTTGGCTCTATAATTGTGTTTCAGCAGGAGATATTTGCATAACCTGTAGGGTATGGAAGTGTGTTTTTTTGGTTTTTTTGTCACTATTGATTTTGCTCCATCGATCTGCTGTGTGGGTGGTTAAAGTGTTGAACCAGGCTCTGGTGTTCAGCCTTGTCTTTTCAGGGCCACTGGGGAATTGGAAACAGTCCCATGCTTAACCCTCATAATTACAGTGTATTTTCCATGCCTTAAACTTCAGGAGCCTTTGAGTGAGAGATTCTGTTTCTTTGTTCTTTGTTTCTTGTGGCAGAATTTGTAGATGGACTTAGACTGAGGAGCTCTCTAGTCCTCTAGCCAGTTGGGAGCTGTCTGTGGTGCTGAAATGGTTTCGAGCAGGTCATAGACACTGACCACCTGCATGTTTGACTGTAGAACATATACGAATTTGCCTGACACGTATTTCCGAAGCTAGTGTAATGTAGCAGTCTTTCCTAATGGGCGCTTATTGATGACTTGCCAGACAAGGGGTCAAACCTCAGATGGCTGCGTGGAGAAAAGTGGTATTACCCTGCACTTCACCAACCACAAGTAGACCCGATTAGATCTCGCAGTTCTGGTTAACAGGATTTACTCAGCTGTTTGTGTGAAATGTTGAGCAAAAATCAATTGTGTCTATGCACCGTAACATCGGAATCAGCAGACAGTTGCTTTGACATGCAGAGCAATCGTCCACCAATGGGCAGATATTCATGAATAATTTCCTTCGGGATAAATAAAGTTTTTTGATTCTGATTCTGATTCTGATTTTAACAGACATTTCAGACTCTTGTTTGATGGCATATTTATTGTACTTGTTAAGCACAGAATGTGTTTAATTACAGCATTTGTATAGAGGAGGTTTTAGCTCACCAACCCCCACACCCTGTAACTACCTCCATTTTTTGTTATCATAATCCAGGTGGCACAGTTATACAGTGAGTAGTCGCCTCACAGAAAGAAGGTACTGGAGTTTGAGGGTCTTTTCTGCAAGGATTGTGCTCCGCTGTGAGCCCTGGTTTTCGCCCACAGTTCAAAGGCAAGTACAGTTAAGTCAGTCCAGTTTGAGATGCCCCTAGGTGCGAGTGTGTGTGTGAGCCTGCACTGGCATGAGCCCTGGTTTTTCCGCCACAGTCCAAAAGCATGTACAGGTAAGTCAGCCGAGTTTGAGATGCCCCTAGGTAATATTGTGTGTGTGTGTGTGTGTGTGTGTGTTTGTCTGTCTGTCTTAATGCCCTGTGATAGACCTTTTGCCCTATGAGCACTGGGATAGACTCCCCCATGACCCTGGTATGCAACTCAGAAAAAGAATGAACAAATAATTGGCTGATCACAAATCAGTCAGAAATAGCCAATATACATGTTTTTGCAGTCCTATTCTTTATAGTCCGCATGAAACAAGTGCAATAATTTTGTGATGCTGCCTAATAATCTGCAGAAATCTACAGGGTAGCTGTGTACTTGCTGCTGCTGCTGTCCAGAGAGCTTAAATATGAAATATTACACCCCTGTGGTTTAGTCTCACTCATTTTCATCTCTTTTTTTCTCCCTTTGACATTATGTCTGGATTTTCAGATGCCTTGCTGTGCTGCTAGTTTCGTTTAAGAACAAGCCTCTCGGGTAAAATGACCTCACCTTATGTTTTTTGATGGTCCAGACTGCGGCTGTCGTTATCTGTGTCCAGCTCTACTTACAAAGTGCAGAGGAAGGTGACTGTGTTTCTGTCCATTCTTTTGGATCGTGTTTCGTATTCACATTGCATAACGGACGGCATCCTGTCTCTGATTCGGTTCACTAACGGTTGGCCTGTCGCAATATTTGCATAATTGCTTGGTTACAATTATTTGAGCTGACTGCATTTTGTGGCTGACGCTGTTGATTAGATTGGCAATCGAATAATCCAGTTGTTTTGAGAATGAATTAAGTTACATTTTTCTGTGCTCTTTGAGTTTTCTTTCACATGGGACTATAAAAATGAAGGAAAAATATCTATCAAAGGCCAGTACCTACAACACCACTGAGAGCCTGTGAACCCAGAGCCGAGGGGGGAAATGGCATTGAAATAAACGGCTTTAACAGTCATGTCATCGTAATATTGAAACTAAATAAAGATAAGGAATCTGAGAAATAAACAGAGATATGAAACTACGACAATGATAAACATCTTAAATTCTTAGTGATGAAAACAACTAGCCTGTAAATATAATGCCCATTGTGTCACTTGAAAGGCAGAGATACAGTCACAGCCAGATACAAGGTTCAGCTGCACTGAACTCAGGGAGGGCACTTTATAAACAGGCAGTGAAGTAAAGAGATGTTTTGAGTGTTGGTCATTTCAGTTTGTTTCATTTTGCATTTAGGTATATGCAAACAAACCTCTACCTGTCCAGTCACCCCTTGTGTTACACCATGTAGCTAACGGTTCCACACTTGCCTGTCCCAATCATACATTATGCTAGCTGTTAGCTGACATAAAATAAGTAGTAGTATCCTCCGCCAAGTGTGTTGAGTCCAGTAGTGATGCTCTGTTGGGCTACCAAGCTGATACCAAGCTAGTAGGTAGAATTAGACTGCTGCCAGTATCATGAAATGCTCTGGAGCAGGTCCAGATTTGTTTCTGGTTTTCACAAAAGGCAGAAACTGTCAGATTGTTGTTAATGTGGCTCTTTGTATCTGTTTGATTTCTCCTTCACCCCTTTTCATTTGCTCTTCAGAAGTCCTTTCCTTGACCTGCAGTTTATTAAATGTTTGAATGCAAATATCCGAGTGGACCCAGACAGCCAAGGTTGCTTTTACCCCCTCTGTCCTTTCTGTCCTCTTCTAGAGCAGAGATTTATTCCTTTTTGCACTTTGGCAAATCGCTCTCTCCATCTGCACACTTACGTTCAGCTATCAGTCACTGCAGCTCAGCGGTACTGTTTACGCAGCACTTAATGGGAAATGTGTGTGTGTGTGTGTGTGTGTGTGTGTGTGTGTGTGCGATTGAGAGAGCAAGAGAGCGTTCAGCTGTGAGTGATAATTCGGCTGAATTTTCACTGCCTCCAGACATTTGTAGGCCCTTGCATGTCCAGCATTTCTTCTGAAATCAAAAGGTTTAAGGTGGCTTCTACTTGTCTAGGAAGGCTACACTAAACCCTACATTAGATGTTGGAACATTGATACAAGGCTTGATTGCATTCAGTCTCTAGAGCATCAGGTACCGATGTTGGATGGTTTCTGGATCATCACTCCAACTCATCCCGAAGTATCGTCAGGCTCTCCATCTCTCCAGAGAATGGCCATCGGACAGGATGACCATAAGCTTCATGACCATAAGACCATGTGTGGCTACTCCAGAGCATCTCTTTCAGTTGGCTATGGAGCAGCCCAATGGGCCCAATTTTCTGTACGTGATCCCTGACTTTGTGTCAAAAAATGTAAGCATGAGTTTACTGAACTTATGACAGAATTGACTTGAATGAGAGAATTATATTTAGTACATTTTTGATGCCGGTGTGTACTATAAATATAGTAAATTATAGAATGTCATTTTTGGGTGATTTTGAGAGTTTTACATGTTGATTTTTGTGAGTACTCAGGCAATACCAGGATTATTTTGAGAGTATTTAAGCATATCTAACAAATGTTCAAAGCCTGTAAAATGTTGTTTGAGCCAGCCCTAGTAAATTCTGTACATGCAGAGTGAAAAAGTGACGATTCTTGTCATGCTATGCTGTAAAACTGCTGTTTTGTAGTTGAGAAGCAGTTACCAGCAGATACTGAATAAGAAAGTGACCTTTGGAAACAGAAGCATGTGAATATCTTGGTAAACTTTGTTACTTATTTGCTCTCATTTAGAGCATGGCTCTGTTAAATCATGCGTCATAACTTTTCACAATATGTAAATAATTGCATTAACATTCGCCATCCTGTTGAGCCTACCGGGCTCATACTGAATTAATTGGCAGTGTAACTCTCAGTGTCAGTGTTCAGCAGCTCAAATGAAGAGTATTTACTGCAGAGCAATCACCTTTTAAGGTTTTTAAAATCCTTTGGAAGGTTAATGAGATTTTACTCCTTGTTTAAATGGGATGTTCTGCCCTATTAAACAATTGAAATGATGTCATGCAGAATGGTTTTAAGTGCACTGCGACCCTGAACATTCCTAGACCTTATCTGGAGAAGCTGTGTGCGTGACCACAAATGTCAGAATATTGTCACACCAGATATCAAATGAACTTTACCCTCTCTGCTTCCCTGGGGACAAAAGTCAGAGTGCGTGTGAACTAGGGCTGCACGATATTCGGAAAGCGTGCGATATGCGATAATGTTGTTGAGTGTTGCGATGGCGGTATCACATGACTCCAGACACTGACTAGTCTATGCAGAAAAAAATGAAATGCGATATTTCCATTCCAACATGTTTTTTTTTAAAGAATTTACTTAAACAGAGCATTTAATGCCTCCCATAAAACATTTGAACCATTGAACATTGCTGAAAAAAATCAATAATTTTTTCATAATTTTAAATCTTAAATAAATGTAAAAATAAGTAAAATTATAGTAAGTTCTTAGCCAGAAAAAAATAGAAAAAGGAACAATCTAAACAGCAGCACAGAAGATGAAGAAACTGCCCCAGTGATGTTTCTGCCCACTTCTCTGTGCCTCTGGGAGAACTGCAGTTCAGTCAGTCTTTGGCTGATGTTGATATCGCAATGACAGTAAATTTGCGATATATTGTGCAGCCCTAGTGTGAACAGAATAGGTAATTCTGCAAGCGAGTCCGTGGCCAGAGTGAAATATCTGAGGATGAAGAAGAGGGTCATTTGCACAAAGACAGCAATGAAACTAGAGAGCTAGAAGAGATTCAGTAACTTCTGTAGAAACTGTCAAACTAATTTAAGGATTGAGAAGAGACTCAGATATTTATGACCAAATTATAAACTTGACTATGTTAGTGTGTTGTGTTCAGTGCCATAAATGTGTGTAAGGCCAACTCTGGCTGATGTGCGTACTTGATTCTTCAGACATTGTCAGAAGTTCACCTGTGAAAATGGCTCTGCTCTGTCATGTTCACAAAGCTGACGGTACAAACCATCTGTCTTGTTGATCTATCAACTTAATACAGTGTTAAATGAATGGAACGGCTCTTGAGATCATGTTCTGAAACAAAAAATATTTATCACCGTGTGTCCTGTAGTGTTTTTCTCCCTTCAGGGTGTAAGTAAGGAAGTCACTGCAGAAACAAAAGTGTTCGTTCAGCTTTGATCAGGAAAGTTTCTTTTAAGCCTTTTCACTTTACCTCTACTGTCAGATGCTCCCCCAGTTCATCTCCTCCTTTCTTTCACCTTCTTATTCCTCATTTTTCCAAGTTACCGCCTTTTCTACCTGAGAGAAAGATACTCCATGCATGTAGTTTGGAGATAAAATAGTTTGTTGTACTGTGGTATGCTCTATTTTCACAATACATTTCCTGCATCTTTTGTTGCTTCAGAATTTGAACAACATTGGCATACATTAGGATCCACACCCGAGTGTGGTTGAGAAATGAGGGACATTATTGCTGACATACACGGCATAATTGCAAAGGAATTCAGTTTGTGTTTCATTACAACAAAACCTTTGACAGAGTCACCCACATGGATTCGTGGAATGTCCCCAGGAAAATGGAATAGCACAACCTCTCATCACTCTAATGAGCAACCTCAACAATTATCAACAAGCAATCTGGTTCCAGATAGGCATAGGAGTTATTCATGTCGTCCATTTCTAGTAAACAAAGTGCCGTGGAGAAATTTCTCAGCAGTAACAAATCAGAAGAGAGAATGCAGGAAGGCAGAGTGCTGTTGGAGGCCAACTAAACTAGTTAACTACGACATTTTCAAAGAGAGAATCCACAGCTAAAGCCGTGAGTTGGAAAGAGTTACAAGAGCTTATTTCTCCAATATCATTAATAGAGCACTAAGAACTCTTATACTCTCTTTGCCACTGTAGAGGGGTTAACAAATCCCTAGGTACACTTACCTTCACAGTTCCTTACAACAAATTGGCATCTTTTCAAATCACCAGGTGGCCAGCTAGTGGTGAGAAATAAAGTCAAGCAAAGCAGTCCATTATAGTCACATGTGAACACACCACAGCACACAGTGTGGAATTATTTTATTTAATTTGCGATCAGAAAGTCCAGGTTCGATTCCCAAGACCGCTAGCTACGGCTGAAGTACCCTGAGCAAGGTACCGTCCCCACGCACTGCCCCCCGTGTGCTGTGTCTGCTTCACTTGGTGAATGGGTTAAATGCAGAGAAAGCTGTTCACACTGTGTGCTGTGGTGTGTTCACGTATGACCAAATGATTACTTTCACTTTCACTTTCACTAATTCTATTTTGTTTTATTTTGTATTCAATGTAAAGCACATTGAATGCATGAAAGTGTGCTAAATAAATTAACTTGAAACATGAACTTTAATTAAACCGAAGATAAAGGTAGCACTCAGGACTGGTGGAGTGAGTGTCAAGAACCTTTGATTTGCAGGCATGGCACTCATAGTGAAGAAACAGGAAAGAGTGGAAATGTGGCACTTCAGCTCAAGGCAACGAAAACAAGGAGGGCCACAAACATTAACATTGATAGTGATGATGCAGAATTGAATATGTGGCTTTGGTGTATTTGAGGATCAAGTAGTCAAGAAATGGATGAATGAAGGACCTGGTAAAGACATACAGATACACATGCTCATGTTCTTTATGGGATGGGAAAGAAAACAAAACAATGGACCCTTGACCAAATCTTTTGAAACCCATATCATGATACTGATGCAATTATTTTGCACACATGGGAAGTAAATATTTAAAAAGGATGTTATGCTCAGAAGCCTGCAATGGGAGCAATCAGGGACATTTTTAAGAAGCTCGAAGACTCAAATCGAAGAGTTTGTCATTTCCTCGTTTATTAATGCAGTATGTAAACATTATATGTCTGTTTCTTTATAGGAAAAATAAACGGTTAAAGTAACTGTTTTGAATGAATTATATTGATGTGATACATTTGCATGCATGCAGCCGTTAAGCCCCACCCATTTACCCTAAAGCTATAATAAGAGTTTTAGCCAATTAGATCAGAGGTTATTTACGTATACCAGAGCCTGTTTAATTTTAAGATATAAAGAGAAGCTGGAAAATGGTCATGTAAAACTGCATTATGACTTTTTTGGCGCCGCCGTCCCTGCATTTCCGCCTCAGGGCGTGAATTAGGGTAATACAATACTGAAATAATGATGAGCATCGCTCCGTTCATCACGTTAATAAAACATAAACCAGAACAGAGCCTTGCGATTCGGAGCCATTTTTAATCAGATATTCACGCCTCAACACAGAAAAAGAAACGCATCCTTCAGATCAAAGATTGAAACCCAGTAATATCCTGAAGGGTGATCACGTTCTCCGCTCTTCATAAAATATACACTCCGAGTTTCTGCGGGCTTCTAACAAAAGCAGCAGCGTTTCAGCTAAATTGAAATGCGGTGCTCGGGGACTTTCTCTTCTTGACCTTGTGGCATTCCTCGGTTTTACAAATGCAATCGGAAATGCAATTAGAGTCATATCTGCTTTTTAAGTCTGAGGCATTGATTTAGTTAAGTCTTGAGCATTTTGTTACTTCATCTGCCTTTATTTAGTCATACCCTCCACATTCTGTGCTTTAGAGCTTTTGATGTCTCCTCAAATGATTTCCTGTGAATGGATCAGCACATTTGAGTGATTTTAGAAGTTCTAAAGGCATTTTAGCAATGAAACCTTAACATACAATGAACTGTGTGTCATGGTCAGTGGCCGCTAGGGCCACTGTTTTCCTTTTTTGATGCCCTGTTCTGTTTACTTCTGTTCTGGTTGTCTAGGGCTTTTATTTTGAAGTATTCCTTGGTTCTGTTTGTGTCACGTGTCCTGTGTTTCCCGTTTTGATTTTACTGAGTATTTAAGTCTGTATGTTTCAGTTCATCCTTATGTTTCCATCGCCTCACCACCTCTGTTTCCCTGCCTGTGTCCTTTCTGTTTGGAGTTTTGCATCTTGGAGGCCACCGAGCCTATTTCTGTTCTTTTGTTTTTGTTTAATAAACAAACCCCAGCATGGACTTCTGTCTGCCTGCCTGTCCTTCACCCCGAGGTAAATTACGAGGGCCAGTTACATCCAGCCCTCGTGACACTGCAACTGTATTGATCACAACAACATGATCTGTTTGATCATTTAAGTGAATATTATTGTCATAATAGTAAAACATTTTTGGGGGGATTTTATTCGGGAAATTGGCTAGATGTGTCATGGCGGCGTCTGATATAAACGAAAATTACACAAGCATGTAGCGAGTGTTACGTTTATTTACAGGTGCTCATAGAACTATGTACAAGCAGAGGGAAACAAAACATAAACAAAAGGACAGCACTCGTGCT
>JBBPDH010035316.1:0-10231 GCA_037974565.1 Clupeocharax schoutedeni
TGAATGTGAGTGTGAATGGTTGTCTGTCCCTATATGTGGCCCTGCGACGTGCTGGCGACTGTCCAGGGTGTACCCCATCTTTGCCCATTGCAGCTAGGATAGGCTCTGGCCCATTGAATGTTCCAGCCCTGAGAATGCAGGAATAAGGGGTAGATAATGGATGGACGGATAGATGGTTCACTGACCTCTTTTCCCAAAAGACTAACATAAAAGGAATAAGCATTCTTAAATTATAGTAAGTTTGCGAAATGTGGTAGATATATACAAACCTTTATGATGATGATGATGATTATATGATCTTTATTGTTATTATTATTAGTGGTAGTGTTGGTGTACATTAATGTATAGTTTAGCCGTTTTGATCCATCTATTGGTTTGTTCATCATGAAATGAACAAAAATGTATAAAGACGCTGGCATTTTCAAAAATTTTAAAAGGTTTTCTTCTGACATATTTTCTAAGAAGAATTTTCTTACTCAAAGTCATCCCCTTTGCTTTCCCCAGGTGACTGACCATGCCACCACGGCCCTGCTGCACTACCAGCTGCCCCAGATGCCTGACGTGGTGGTGCGCTCTTTTATGGTGAGTTCCTCCTGGTGTGTTTTTAATTACAGCACCACTGTGAAGCATACCTTCTGCCTTTCTGCCCTCACTGTGCTGCTGTCTACTGGCATGGTATTGTCTCTGTGGTTTTCACGTTTCATTAATTACCCCTTATTAAATTACATAATTTTGTCTTGTATACAGTGGTTATTTATGTGAAGTAAGGACCTTCCTGAGCTGTTTTATTTTTCAATAACGACTGCCAGATTATACATTATCCCATTTATTATATTGCTATTTGCCAAATAATTCACACAGTGTTTTAATTGTATCGTTTTTTTTTTCATGTTCTTTGACTTCCACTGAGAAAAATAGTACCTCTAGCAAACAGAACTGTAAATCTGCAGGTGTTGTGTAGAAAAGGTGTTATCTGAAAACCTGTCCGCTTATTTTATACACTTACATCAGCAGGAGAGATGGGAGGAGGGTGTTGGCTTGTATCGTTTCCACTTCTATGACGCCCTTTGATCAAAGATTTAAAAACACCTCTTCTAGACTTAAATGCTGGACTCTTCAGAATCTCAGACTTAGTGTAGAATCATTTATCTCTGCTCAGGTGGCATCGTGGCTTGCAGCAGAATAACTGTGGACTGATGTTACTCCTCTGAAAACTGCGCCTGCCACCAGCTCTCAGAGGTCCCGTACTCTCCATAAATATTGAAACTGATGCTAAAATCTTTTGTTGTGCAAGGCGTTGCCAAATCACTGCTGGAACAAATGCCACTATTGTCAGATATTTCCACTCTGTGTAGCTGGATGCTAACGAATAATACAGAGAAACAGATGGAGTACATTCTGTAATTGTAACTACAAGTACAAGTGTATGTGGTAAGAGGAGCTGATAAAATTAACCATGAGCGTAGATACAGGTAGACATAATTAAGTGGTGTCGTCTGTATCCATACACTATATGGATAAAAGTGATGGGACACCAGGCCATTAAACCAACAGTGACTTTAATGATATTACATTCAAATACATAGACTTTTGTTCATTCTGTAGCGTATTTATGAGGTCAGATACTGATGTTGGATGAGAAGGCCTGACTCCCAATCTCTGTTCCAGTTCATCCCAAAGGTGTTAGATGCGGTTGAGGTCAGGGCTCTGTATTGGCCACTCAAGTTTTTCCACACCAAACTCCTCCAACTATGTCTTTATGTTTTGTGCACTGGGACACAGTCATGCTGGAATAGAAAAGGTTCTTCCTTAAACTGTGTCCACAATGTTGGAAGCATGGTGTTGTCCAAAATGTCTTGATCTGCTGAGGCATTAAGATGACCCTTTACTGGAAAGGTCCATATAGTCTATATGAATGTGTTTTGTATCTGTTTTGTAACTAACAAAATCTCTCTGTGTCTCAGCTGATCCACTTCATTTAGGTTAAAATAAAACCTAATAAAAATGCGCCAATTGGTTTTTATGCTAAAATGTGGCTTTAAGATGCCTTACATGATAATAAACGCAATATCAGGTGCTGCGTCTGGTCAAGCTTTAAATAGTGTGCTGCGGCCTGCTCTGGGCAGCGAGGACAGGACCGATTGATTACTGCCTTTCTTTCTCAAGATCAATGCAGAGCTATTCTGATCGTGTCCGTGCGCATCGCCTTTCCCCTTCTCCCCATTTAAACCTCCCCCAGGCTCCTTTAAACCAGCTCTATAGCACCGAGTCAGTCATCATCACAGTGTCTGTCTTTTAGTCTGTTAGCGCTGCCAAAAAACTGGGTGTCGGCTCGGTTAGGCATGAGAGCACTTTCTGTAGTGTGAAATATATTGTCAGGTCTACAGAGAAGATTTTTTTTGTGTGTGTGGTGCATCTTTTCATGGGGATTTAAAACTAGACACAGTTTAAGATCACTTTGCTTCTCCATCTCAGGCCTGGAGATTAAATCAAGCTTACATTGGCATTCCTCACTTCTCAGCTAGATGTAGAGTGGGGAATGAAATGTCATTCTTCTGGAACCGTTTAATATTGAACAGCAGCAAACAAGCGGATAAGCCTACAGCAGTACAATAAGTCGATAAATACAGGCAGTAATTTTCTGTGCTTAGTAGAAAAGGGAAAGCAGGTTGACTCAAAATACCAGCAACTATCCATCGGCTTCTCTCCTGAGTGACTTTTAAGGCCTTCACCTTTTGCTTGGTATTCTGAGTACAGGAATACATGGTTGTAGTGTTGAGTGTGGAATTATTGTCCGTGGTGATCAACCATGCACTACGGATAGGATAGTAGTTTTAAAAATTCCAAATAAAAATTATACGTCAAAATAAGAGAAATGAAAGAGATTTACAGAACTTGAATAATTCAAAGAAAACTTGCTCACTCTTAAACAAAATGGAAATAATTACCTTTAACATACTTCTAGTAGTCTTTACTATCCAACTGGTCACATTGCCAGAGGAAAGTGTTGATTACAGCAGTGTTTTTATACTTTTCCTCATTAAATAAGATTTGATTCAGGTGATCCCTAATCAGTACATCATAAAGCAGAATGATGCTCATAGAGTTGCTGATGTAAAAATTATTGTAGTGCTCTCTAATTTTTTTCCAGATCTGTATATAATAATTATTGCTAACAGATAATAAGTTTGGAAACCATAAATAATAACATACTGGAGCTAATGTACTGGTGGGTCCCTACCCCGTGATCAGAATGTTGTGGGTTTGAAGCCCAGGCCTGCTAATGGCACCACTGTGCTACCGTCCCCACACACTGCTCGCAGTACCTGATGGGCTGCGGTAAGTCCTGAGCTAACGTAGTGCTAGCGATGGGGTAGAAAAAAAGAGCAGTGCATGGGAAAGTGTAGGCCTGGATTACTCAGTGAGCGTCAGAGGATTAATTAATTAGGATCATACAAGGAGCAGCTTACTAATTATACAGACCCCACTAAACACACTGTGAAATGTGTAAACATCTTAGCTGTCGTAAATCATTTTCTCACACATGTAACTGAGAGAAGAAAAAGAATGTACTCTAAATGTAACAAGACATTTCATTGGTCCATGAAATGTTCAGGGAATGTAAAACAGCAGCTGGTCTTTTTAAGGGCTGTATAAAAGATGTTATGTTTTGATCATGTGATCATGTTAGATGATACTTTGGAGGATGAACATGGCTGTGTGTAGTGACTGGAGCTCTTGTTAGTTTTAAAGTGTGCAGATTCACAGTAGCTGCTCTGTCTGACAGTGCTATTCTTTCATACTGCTCTAGTTATGTTAGAAAGACTATTTTTAGCCCGGTGAGCAGGCAGGCCAGACTTAGGGTCGACGGGGGACCTGAGCCAGTCAATGGGTGCTGACAGGGGAGAGTAAGTACTCAGTGGTCTGCGAGGGTCATTGGAGCCGGACAGAGAGGTGAGCGCGTGCAGCACACCTGCTCCAAATCAATGGTGCTTTAATGTGCCTGTGTGTGTGTGTGTGTGTGTTCCTAGGCCTGCTGTGTAAACCCCAGGCCCCATACCATGCTCATACTGCTCATGCCAATGCAATGAAGCCAGCTAGTCAAGTGTAAAGGTGTTCGTCTGAGCAGGGGTTTGGAGTTAATTGCGCTCATCTAGGCCCAGTGTGATTCTCTACCGATAGACAGATCTGTTTTAATTTCTCTTTTATAGTTTTAGTATTTTTTTTTTAGAAGATTTCTACCCCTGGCAATTCCTTTGGCTTTCTGACAGTCAAATATGTGCAGGCTCTGTTCTCCTTATGTGCAAGTCAAAGTGTAGAAGGACAGATAATAGTTTATACTGTACGATGAAACGGTTTTCATTTTTGTTATTTCGTGTTCTTCCACTGCGTATGTCCACTTAAAATGTACCCATCTAATATCTTTTGACTTTGTCCTTTATTAACATTGCAAACAAGTTACAAAAAGTATCTATTTGTGAGACCCAAAACATAAAACTAATCAAGAGAAAGGTAAACCTCACTGCTGACATATGCTATTAAGATACAAGATATCTTTATCTTAACGTGCAATACCTTTCCTATGTGCAGTACTTAGATACCCCTTCTCTCCTGATACCTGCAGTTTTGTCATTTGTATCTCACAATTCATTTTTCTGATAAAGGTATTTAGATGTAACTGTTTCTATTCCACTTACTATACAGAGTGTTCTAACTTTTTAACCTTACTATATTCTTCTCTTAGTATACTTTTAGTTTACTTTTATTACGGGTAAGCTGTACTATTCCTGTTATTAATATATTTCTAGTCTTTATTGTTATGTCTTGTGTGAGTGTGCAGTCGTGATGTGAATAATTTCCTTAGGGATAAATAAAGTTTTCTGATTCTGATTTATTGCCATTGTGCAAGTACAATGGGATGTAATTTTGATGATTCCTATAGAGACCTTGTTAATAAATAAACCTACACAGCCATTAACAGTTTTAATTCTAAAAATTAAATACTATTATGCAGAATGCATGGTCTCTGAATCATTTCTCCATCTTTTTTGTGTTCACAGTTATAGAAACATACAAATTCAAAAGACATTATGTGGGTTCATTTGAAGTGGGTGCATGCACAAATATGTCATAGTGTTAGTGTTACTCGTATGCCTTTTTTCCCCTTTCCTTACTTTGTGAAAATAACGAAATTTATTCGTTATTTTCACAAAATAACTTTTAGCTTTTCCCGGTCCAAAACGAAGGTGCTGAAGAGGCGAGCCACTTCTAGTGTTTGACAGCAGCGACTCAAGTTCACTTCAGCACCTTGGACAGCGTTTGTTTTTGGCTGCTGCATATAATGGTGGTTGTTATTGTAGAGTGCTTTTATTTTTATGAGAACAAATGAAAACCTGGATCAGTATTTGTCATGGTCGATGCTGATGTGTGAAAGTGTTATATGAAGAGCTGGTGACCTGTTTTATACCTGTTTCTGACAGACATGGCTCAGGAGCTACATCAAGCTTTTTCAAACGCCGTGTCAGCGCTGTGGCAAATTCCTGCAGGACGGCCTTCCACCCACCTGGAGGGACTTCCGCACTCTTGAGGCCTTTCATGATACATGCAGACAATAAAGAGTCCCAGAAAGCACCCTACACTCTACAGGAGCAGCCGCAATACCTCCTAAACCACAGTCCACTGTTGGAGACTTGGAAGCAAATTTATGAGGAAATTTGTTTGCGCCCACGAGAAGTTTGGCCTTTAGAACTTTGAACACTGAAAACGTAGATTTCGCAAAATGTAGGTATACACACACACACACACACACACACACACACACACACACGTGTAAAGCAGATTCCTGTATTAATGCCTTATTCTGTAAGTTAAATAGACTGAAATATATTTTCCTTTCATAATATGTCAGCATCCAACAATGTGTGCTTTGTTTCACTGGGAAGGACTTGAGTTTTTGATTTTCAGCCAACATTAACTTCATTTGTGCTCTGTTCACATCTATAACTTTGACTTTCTCAAACTCACACAAACTTCTGTCCTACTTTTTCCCCCACTTTAGTTTCACCACTTTTTACATAGAAAAACTTTGCACTGCAGTGAAGAACTCAAACCATCATGCAGCAATGTTTTTGTTGTTGTCGTTACTGTTGTTTTTTAGATCTATAAAGAAATGCTGTTTAGTATTTTACTGCTTACAACTAGGTCTTAACCACAGTGTATACCATGAGAAACGGTTCATTCTATGGATGAACGCAATCTCTTCCTCTTGTTTTGATACAATAAAATGCAACAGGTGTGTATGTTCCTTGTTTTCCTTATTCATATTCATTTTTTAGTCCAGTTCTGCTTGTAGGAGCCACTTTTTGAAAACTCTACTTTGTCACAGTAGTGTTGTTTGGTATTAAAACTTTCAGTGCTAAAATGTAGACATGCAGGAGCACCTTGTGCTTTTTTTATATTGCTTTAATATGTAAAAGTGAAAGCAACAAACATCCACAGATTTAAAGGCCGAACACGCGAAGGCAGCTGGAGACTTTGGCTCAGCAGTTAAGTGCATTCTTATACCGGGGTGACCTAGAAATTATGCCCCCACTTCCCACGCCATACATAATTTAGACCAAGGTGACAAAGTAAAGCAGGATTTTTGCAGGCAGCAAATGTAGGCCTGGCTATTGGCTTATAAGCCGGGCTGCAGTTGGAGCTCAGTGGCCCGTGATGTGCGTGACCTTACTATATGCCCCAAGCTGAATTATTGATTGTGTTTTTGTTTCAAGCCCAGACATACTTTTGTGTTTTTGTCTCAAGGCAAGCAAAAGAAATGGGTTCTAACTACTTATGCTGCGGGTAAACTTGTCTAATGAATGCTACGGTTAAACCAGAAATCAAGTTCACGCAACTGTCCTTTTATCTCACATTTAGTCAGTCAACCAAGACACGTTTGGTGCCCAAAGCTTGTTGCTTTAGTAGTTCACTGGAGCTGTAAGACGAATGGAGAAGACCTTCATAGTTCTGGGAACTCTGTAATTCATTTACAGCTCACTTTATTTAAGAGTCATCATACACGAAATGGCCGGTTTTCTGGTAAACCTCTTATTTCATTCTTAAAAAGAAGTTCTCCCTTTGGGTCAGCCTTCAAGAGCTAAACAGAAGGCTCTAAATTTTAGACTGAAACTGAATTCAGAAGGTTGTCTATAGTTACCTAGATTTTGGATTACCTACATTTTGGATGCTTGTTGAGAGATACACACACCACACAGAAAAAATAGAGTGATGGAAAATACTTGCACTACTTTTTCTTTGCTGTGTTAAAAAGCACCAAAATCTCATCGTTCATTTGGGTTGTTTTCAGCTTCACAGCCACCTTTACTTGTTTTCACTGCTGGAAAAGGTGAAATGTTGCACATCTGAATCCGGAGTCTTACACTCATTAGCTTTTAAGTGCAGTTCAAAGAATATTTGGAAACTTTCTGTCACCACTATAATACAGCATAACTGCTCACACACTAACTGACAAGTCAACCAAACATGTTTTGATTTCCAGTAAGTGGGATTAAACACCGCACCAAGGCTTCTGCAGGTCTTTGACACATCACTAATGGAATATGTGTGGTTTCAGTCAGCATGTTCGAAAGAGAAACTTGTGGTGGCAGGGCTTTTCGTTGAATTACCGTGAAACTTCCAAATATAAAGCAAAACATGAGGTGATGCAAAATAAAACTTTGAATGTGTTTTATGGGCTTGAAAAATGGGCTGTGTTAGCTTTGCACTAATGTGAATACAAATACCAGTATCATACATTAGAACCATCATAGAAGGGCTTTTTGAGTTTTTACATTCATAGCTCAAACTGATGGCCTCTAATGGTCACCATTCATTTACATTTACATTTATGGCATTTATCAGACGCTTTTATCCAAAGCAACTTCTATTCCCTAACTACAGGGGACAGTCTCCCTGGAGCAACTTGGGGTTAAGGGTCTTGCTCAGGAACCCATGGGTGGTGTGTTGGGGGTAGGATTCGAACCCATGACCTCTTGGTCTAGAGGCAAGTATCCACACACACACACACAGAAATAGCTTCATTGCAATTTAAGGCATCATTTTTTACTTTTATCCATTTGACCATTTTTGTGGATAGCAGTGCTATAAACTGCATTATCAAGTCTGTTTAAAACTACTTAACAATTTAACACAGTTCAAAGGCAGGTGTGTGAAGCAGCGAACACGAGTTCTAGAGACGAAGGTGGGAGTGCATGTCGAAAATGTTAAAGCCCTGCACTGAAGAATGTTCTGCCTGCTTCTTCTTGTGCACTGTTCGATCCCAGCTGTATAGAGAAGACCATGCAGAGAGTAGCACAAATGCTGTGTTGCAGTGTTGTGGGCTTGTAGACTGTATTTTCAGGTACCTTTCCTGCATGAAGTGAAACCATTTGGGGCTAACGTTTTGAAAGCCTGAAGTCACAGTGCGTCCTCAACTATAGCAATCAAAGAAATGAATTATTCAAGATGTTTACCTGCTCTGACTTTGACTTATGGCCTTCTCAGAAATAGAAAACAGTTTCTGAGAGTTGCACTGAATAAAGCAGCCTTACAAAGGTCTATGCATTACATATTTATTATAGAATTTACCTTTTTTTCCTATTGGAAAGTACTACAGAAATCATGCTTAGGCATGCATAAGTGTCATCGTCTCAGGAGAAGTGGTGCAGTTTTGAAAATGATCATATCCTCAAAGGAGCTTCAGAAGTCTTGCCCATACTTTCACAATACATTTATCCATTCATCCATTCTCTGAGTAGCTTATCCTAACCTGGGTCACAAGGGGTGCGGCATCCTAGTGCTCATTTTGCAAAAGGCAGAGAAACACCCTGGGCAGGCCTATCATCGCAAGGACTTCAATTTATCCACCATGAAAAATATTCTGCAGTACTGTATGTTAGGAAGTGTTCATTGTTTGAGCACAAGGATCTGAATTTGCGGTTTATGATCTTGTCTGTTATCTGTTTGGTTAGTCACCAACTGTTTGCTATGACTATATCCTTAAAGAGGAATTCCCAGAATATATCTTAGCCCATAATTAAGTGGTCACAATATAAATATAGTCATTTAAGGTAGCTTGACATAAAATACTACATTCTTGAGAAACCTACTGAGGCAGATGTTTTACAGTGGGGGTGACAGGAACCAAAAATGTTAAAAGTTTTAGCCTAAAAGTTTCCAGGGAGAGAGGTACATACATGGAGTTGCAAGGCTAAATACTACATGAAGAAAAACCTTTTTCAGACTTACCAGCATAAACCTTCACATAAAAGCACAAAAAAACATGTTGGTTGATTGGTAGTTTTGGATAGTAAATAAAACACACCTCCGGAAAAAAGAGAGTACTGCAAAAATATTCCGTTTCTGTCGTTCATTGAACAGAACAGTATTAAACAGAACAGCTTTGCCATTGTTTTTAAGAACTGTTGACAATCTTACCCTAATTTCCTAAGTAAATATTGTTCTTTCAAGCATATTTTAAATGGAAATTACAATACATCTAAGTAAGAGACATGATGCAGTGTTAAAAGAATTTGAATGATTCAAAAACAAATCTCTTGTTCACTCAAACAAAACAACACTAATTATCTTTGACGAACTTCTAGTAGTGTTTTGCCATCCAGCTGGTCACACTGCAAGAGGAGAGAGTTGATTACAGCATTGTTTTTATAGTTTTCCTCAGTAAATGAGATCTGATTCAGGTGATCACTAATCAGTACCTCATAAAGCAGAATTAGGTGATTCAGTAGGAATTAATGGAATGGCTGTCACACTCATAGAGATGCTGATTTAAAAAAAAAAACATTTAAAAAAATATTACAGTGGTCTCCTATTTTATTCCAGTGCTGTATTTGCATTGTAGATGTAGGAACCACATTAAGATTGGAATTATTTTATTCCATTTGTAAGGGAAAGTTTTAGCTCAATTTAAATTCTCCACACGAATCCGAGAAGGCTGATTCACCTGTATTTTTATTAATTTAGTAATTAATGATTGATAATCATTTGAATAGTTAATAACCAATGATTATTTTATTATTTATTAAAAAATGTGTTATCTCAAGCATGGTTTAATTAGTATCAGCATGAACTGTTCGTCCAGCAAACCAGTTCAGGCGGGATACAGCAATTAACCTTATAAAGCTCTTCTTAATTGCGCAGTTAAAAAGAGTTTTGCTTGAAATAGGGGAAT
>JBBPDH010035327.1:0-10231 GCA_037974565.1 Clupeocharax schoutedeni
TGTTTTAAGACATCAGAATCTTTTTTTTCTTCATTTCCCTTCTCTAAAAACTGGTGCGTCTTATGGTCCGGTGCGTCGTATGGTCCGAAAAATACGGTACTTTTTACTTAGTTATGGTGTATTTATGGATATTTTTGGGGTCAAAAATCAAGGCCTTAGACTGTTGCCTCTACTAACAACTGTGATATATGACGGCTGAACAGATGACTCTTTCATAATGTCAATATTGGGACTGCTTTGGCACAAACCTAAGAATATACTTTGAACTGTGTTTAGTGTGAGACACATAGGTGCCACATAGGTGATTCCAATCCTCTGTATTGAGATTTATTTTTAAGTACAAGGGCCAGCATATTCACTCAGAATATATATCTATGCATGATTTTGAAGTGTATCTTTGGTTTTAATGAGCAAAATTATGTCTGCAATATTGCTTTATTACTGCACCCATTGGTTTTTACTATGATAACTGAACAAAGATGTCCAGTATTATCATAATAAAAATAGATTTAAGTAACTTTAAGATCACTTGCCCTATTAAGTAATTACCAATGGCATTACAGTTGATACTTTTGAAAAAGTCCTGCAGGTTTGAGTATTGTGTATATTATAAGTTTTTCTTACTTGAAACCAGAGACCATGTTTTTATTTGGTGCTATTCTAGCATCGGAATGAAACACATGAGCTTCTTTCCCAGTTCAAATTTAAATATGATCTAATGCTTTGATATAAATTGACCATTTTTATATATTGAAGTTCATCAGTACTGTCTAGCACTAGTTTATACCATTATGGGTTGAAAAGTGTACTCTAATCTGTACAGCCCATGTATCTGATTCAGAGTATAAAGGGACACTAGACTTGAAATGAGTTGCTATTTAACTATCCTGTAGGTTGTCGTGACCTCGTAGCGAGTTGATGCTTCAATCATTAACTGTAGGAAAGATTTGGGTCAGTACAGGACCCAGTTAGAAATGTAAGCAACTACTATATTTTTCACAAGACATATGAAGTATTGGAAGTATTGGCTTAAACATTTTAGATAAAGAAAGACAATGATATTGTAAAGAAAGCTAAAACTGTATGTATTGTATTACTTCAAGTATTAAGTTCAGATTTGGCATTTCTTTTCTCTTCAGGTCTGGATACATTCAAGGGGAAGTACTTCCACAGCCGGGACTACAAGACTCCAGAGGAATGGCGTAACAAGAGAGCGGTTGTGATCGGAATTGGCAATTCAGGAGGCGACATTGCTGTGGAGCTTAGCAGGATGACCAAGCAGGTGTGTACAACACTGCTGCTGCAAAGTGAACAAAAAACCTTGGAAGTTGAATATCGGCATGCAATATGGCAGCACCACTGAACACATTCTCAGTCTGCTTTCAGCAAAAAGAAAGTCTCTTTGGCTCTGAGTTACTCACTACCACCACCTAGTGAAAGAAA
The DNA here is from genome assembly GCA_037974565.1 of Clupeocharax schoutedeni. NCBI lineage: Eukaryota > Metazoa > Chordata > Actinopteri > Characiformes > Alestidae > Clupeocharax > Clupeocharax schoutedeni. The sequence goes on from JBBPDH010035327.1 coordinate 1,444, forward strand.
AGTGTCAAGAAAGGACTTATTTTGCAGATACAATACTTTTAAGTATTAAGCAATACAGTGTTAACTGTGATCATGCATGGTCTTAGATTTGCCATTCTATATTTAATTAAATGCTGAAAGATATGCTACTTTGTAAAAAAAAAAACGTTCAGTTAGTGGCAAAAAAGACTGAAAATATACTTGGTTCTCTGAAGAAGTTTCCAGTGAATAATTATATGGAAATGAAATATTCAAGAGTGAAGAGCCTTTAAGTAAAAAGTTAACCTCTGTGTCCCCATTATACATCTGAGCCAAGACCCAATCACATTATTTAAAAGTGTACATTCCTGAAAATCACTTTGCATTTGAAACTTCTACATAACATGGAAAGCAGAACAAATTTCACTACTATATTTGTTTTTTCAATAGGTCTCCTTATGAATATATTGTGTCTCACTAGGTTTTTCTAAGCACAAGAAGGGGTTCCTGGATCCTGAATCGTGTGGGAAATAATGGCATTCCCACGGACATGGAATTCAATAGACTGCATCGAATGATGCAGTATATTTTGCCCAGTGGAGTGATATCCAGCCTGGGAGAGAAAAAACTCAATGAGAGGTTCAACCATGCGATGTACAGTCTGCAGCCAAAACACAGGTTAACATTAACTCACTTTGAATCAATGTAGCTAAATACACTGCATTGTCATAAAGGCACTAAAATTATTTTATCTGGTGTGATGAATGGGATTTCTGGCATTTAAAAGGATAGTAAGCAAATGGTGGGCACATATATAACAGCACTTAAACAGTTAAAACAGTTAAAAACTTAAACAGCGAAGGCAGGAAACTTACAGTACTGTACAAAAGTCTTGAGCCAACCCTAATTTCTTCATATTTTGATGCTCTTGTGTTTTAATGTTAATGTAGTCTTGAGGAACAGTTCTCCAGGCTTCCTGGAGGACTTTCAAAGTCTCTAATTTTCAGACCAGTCCCTGCCCCTAACCAGTTGCAGAGGAATGTTTGTTAAACCACACAGTGACTTATGTATGAATTATTCAAGCATATCAAAAACCTCTAACCCAAGTAACCTGTGAGGAAAAGGGTGCAAAAGATTCCAGATGTACAGGTCAGTGATCAGTAGTGGTGCAACGGATCACTGTTGATCCGTGATCCGAACTGATCCCTCTCCACGGTTCGGCACGCATGTGATCCAAAGATCCGAAAGAAAAATAAAAGCTTCGCTGAATGGTAGTCAGTCTGTCAAGCGATTGTCATGGCCAGCGGCAGCGGAGGTGGAGCAGCTCGAGAACCCTCCAGGATAATTTATATCACGTATCACGCATTTTGGCTTCTCCATTAAATATATTGATGGGAAAAGTCCATTATTTCAAATGTAGACGCGCGGAAGCAGCGCTCATAATGGTAATTTTTCAGGCGCGTCTGCGCCGCGTCACGTTGAAAACCGTGTAGCAGAGTTACAGTTATAGGGGTTTTCATGGAAGGAAATGGAGAGCGCGGCTGATGGTTACTTTGCAACGACAGACGCTTCCAGATCGCAAGCGCCTAAGTGCTTTTTTTAGGCATCTTCATTTTTTTGGGGGGAAAAATAATAATATGCTCACGTCTGCTTTGCTTTCTTTCTTTCTTTTTTTGATGATGTGGACAGTTTTATTTTACTCTCCATGATCAAAGTAAATTAAACTGCATTTTAAAATATTGTTTTTGATTGTGTCCACATTAAAGGAAATAATTATGCCCAATATTGTCGTTGTATAATTGTGTGTGATGAAAAAAAGACGAGACAAATTAAGACAAATTAAACTTTTCATCAAGTAAAGTTTAATTTGCCTTAATTTGTCTCGTCTTTTTTTCGCCGATCTGAAAACTGATCTGATCCGTGACTTAAAACCATGATCCGTTCTGAACCGTGATTTTTTTTATCCATTGCACCACTAGTGATCAGTGTACTGGTGGTGCTGAATGCTGAGTATTTGGAACAATATTATATAGGAAAAGTTTCACAGCCATCAACAGTATTTCTGCACCAACCAGATGATTCTAAGAAATGAAGAAATGAGGAGTGGCTCAGCACTTTTGCACAATGCTGTATTCAGTGCAATAATGTGGATGCCTGGCCGGTACATTGCAAATGCAAAATCTATACACGTGTACAGACTCACCTTACACTCAAAGGCACAAGAAGAGACAATTCAGGATCTCCTGGTAGGAGACACTACTTCATACACACTAGAAAGAAAAGAGCAGTAAACGCCAATTACGCAGTAAACACAGAATTGATACACATATAATCTAACAGACATGCACCATTTGTAGCATTTACGTTTACATTTATGGCATTTAGCAGATGCTCTTATCCAGGGCGACGTACTGTGCTCCAGAGTTACTGCCAGCTAAGTTACAGACCCTGTCAAAGGAAAGTCAGAGGTTAAAGCATAAGTAGGGAAAGCATGGAGTTATGAGGGTAAGTGGCCAAATGTTTTTTGTTTTAAAGAAGAAAAAAAAAAAATTAAAGAAGTGAGCAGGTTTTGTATGGTTTGATTTCGATTGTTTAAATCAGATTTCTTTTCGATTTTCGATTGTTTAAATCAGAGCTAACACAGCATCCTACATGAAATGTAGGCTTTGTGTCTGATTTCTAGTTTGTAGGCACTTATTTAAATGTAACCATATATATGTATATATTTTGACTGAGTGCCCATCGTTTTGCGTATAACTGTAGCTTGAGTCTCCACCTATGCAGCTTCTTTCGCTGTAATTTATAACTCTAATCTTGTGTATGTATGTAAAAAAAAATTGTGTAAAGTTGAAGAATCTAACTGATACTTCAACTTTTCATATTATTTATATCTGTGCAGTACATACTTTTTGCTGTACATATTATTCTACTCATTTAAAGGGTTTTTTAGTGTTATTTGCTGACACCAACAGCAAATAAATTTCAGTTGAATTAATCTTTACATATTGTGTCAATTAAAAATTCTATTTTTCAGTCAGGTATCAGTCAGCTCACTGAGTAGTAAATCATTCGCCTCTTTTTTTAACAGCATTAAACAATGGTGTAAATAAATGAACACGCCCTTCTCTTGAACAGAGCACTGTTTCTAAAGTATGTCTGACCCCCATCTGACTATTTGAATAAGGATTTGGCAATAAAAAAAAAAGCAATAAAAACGAGTTATATTTCAACAAACATCAGTTACAATTATTTTATCAATGGGTTAGAGCAGGGGCGTCAAACTCCAGTCCTGGAGGGCCGGTGTCCTGCACAGTTTGAGGGTTCTCCTACTCAAACACATTAACTAAAGTAGTTTGGCAAGTATGATGCAGTGGAAGTGGGTCTTTCACTCATATTACCTAAGCAAATCATTTTCCTTTTGTTTCAGGCTTTTGGGTCAGCACCCCATGGTGAATGATGATCTGCCCAACCGCATAATCTCAGGCACAGTGTTGGTGAAGCCCAATGTGAGCGAGTTCCGCGGCTCCAGCGTGATCTTTGAGGACGGTACCGTTGAGGACGACATCGATCTGGTGGTGTTTGCCACAGGCTACTCTTTCTCCTTCCCCTTTCTGCCCCATCATGTGTTATCGGTACGGGGCAACAAAACCTCACTGTATAAGTATGTTTTCCCTCCAAGCCTTGAAAAGCCCACTCTGGCTGTGATTGGCTTCATCCAGCCTCTGGGAGCCATAATGCCCATCTCTGAGATGCAGGCCCGCTGGGCCACGCGAGTTTTCAAGGGTGGGTGAGTTTAAAGTCATGAAATGGCCCATTTACTCGCCCAGCTTTGGGTTTTATAATGTTAATGCTAGTTTTGAGATTTAGCAGAGTAAATGAGAGCGTTAAGTGGGTTTTCTGTCATAGGATAGTCATTTTATGTACTGCAACTTGAAATTGTCTTAAGTCCTTTTCCATTACAAAGTGGTCTAACAGAGAACATACTGCATGCATATGACCGATATTGTTTTATGTTTTTATGAAGGAGTGCTAAAGCTTCCCTCAGAGAGGAGAATGCTAAAAGACATCAAATCAAAGGAGGACAGCATGTCTAAAAGGTAATAAACATTTATATGTTGGAAAGTAATTGGGGCAAAAATCCTCAAAACCAAAATGTTTATGGTGTGTTCCACTTCTATTTCTGAAGGGTTTTTTGTCCAGTTAGTAGGCTCTAAAACACCTGGATGGCCTAGTGGTTAGGGCATTTGCCCTGCGACCAGAAAGTCCGGGTTCGATCCCCAAGGCCACTAGGCACCGCTGAGGTACCATGAGCAAGGTACCGTCCCCGCGCACTGCTTCCCGGGCGCCGTGTTCCTGGCTGCCCCCTGCTTCACTTGGTGAATGGGTTAACCATTCAGGAAGAGTTTTGTGCTGTTCACACTGTGTGCTGTGGTGTGTTCACATATGACAAATGGTCACTTTCACTTCACTTTCACTTCACATAACTCTATAACTAGTGCTTGGGTTAAAAATTTAAAGAGAATTGGATTTATTCTGACAACTGATTTCACACAATCTTTAAGATTTCAAAAAATAACACACAAGCCCCATTTGACACAAATTTGTACTTTCAACTAATATTTAAACAGGAGGGGGGTAAGTGCGAGCACAAGTTGAAGTCAGAATACTAGTAAAAGCTAATGTTTTTATGATGCTTTTTTTACACTGAGATGTTTTTACATTTTCCTTGGTTTTCTAATCTGTCAAAGTTAAAATACAACCAGGCTAAACCCATAAAAGTCACTGTTTGCAATACTATACATAGTCACAAATAATTAATATCTGATTTACAGATTGGAATCTGCATTTCATATTTTTTCCATGTGTTTTGATTTCAAACAATACAAGACACCTGTCAGAAATTAAAAAGGTGTTTTGTTTTGTTCATAAACCAAGACTATGACCTATGATACTATTCATTTCTTCTTTTACTAACGAACAAACAAATGGATATTCAAAATCATTTTTCTGGTACCAGAAACCTAGTTGTTTTCTGATGGGTGAATGCTATATAATTTCTTATCATCGAAACATCTCTGCTATAATAAAACTCTCTCACACTCACAGATATGTGACCTCCCAGAGACACACTATTCAGGTAGACTATCTCCCCTACATGGACGAGCTGGCTGATCAAGTGGGTGTGTGTCCAAAGCTCTCTTGGCTATTCTTAACGGATCCTGGTTTGGCTTGGAGGGTTCTGTTCGGGCCCTCCACCCCGTATCAGTATCGGTTGTGTGGGCCAGGCCGCTGGGATGGGGCTCGTCAGGCCATCTACACCCAATGGGAGCGCGTGGCTCTGCCCATGAAGACACGCAGCGTCCCTGTGCAGGAGTCACAGCACTCTTCTCTTCCTCTCATCCTGACGGTGTCTGCTGCTGCTCTGATCTCAGGAGTCTACTACACCAGGGCCAGTCTGTCTCACTTCCTACCAGACATCTCGTCTCACCTGGACAGGATAACAGCTTACCTACCACGGCTCATGTCAAGGCAGTGACTCACCCAAACATCTTAGAATGAGCATATGGATCCTATAAGAGCAGCATATAGAAAAAAAAGGCTGCTGTGTGAAGTGTAAGCTGGGTGGTGTCATCTGACCTAAATCTTAGGTCAAGCCTCTTTATAATAATTCTAAAAGTGTCTCCTCTGTGCTACTTTGTTCCATGAAAGCCTTTGTCTTGTGACTTTAGGAGCGTGGTGTTTGGTATATGTTAATGATTTTAACTGCCTTTTGAAGTATTAAAATCCAGTTTCTTCTTGTTCAAATAACCTTACGTGCACTTATAACTTATACCTTTATCCTGTAATTGCTGCTTATTGCACTTCTGATTAGACCTAAACTGCATTTCGTTGCCTAGTACTTGTACATGTGTAATGACAATAAAGTTGAATCTAATCTAATCTTAAAAACTTTTATTTTACTTTTAATTTGGGGCAGGTGCTGAATGTACAAGTCATTTTTATGGGTTTTTAAATGATTCAGAATTTATTTTCTTTACAGATATGTTAGTGCATCTGTATGACTGAAAAGTTTTACATTTCATGAAATAATGCTTAAAGCCGTAATAATGCATATGATGCAGAAATGATTTGTATGTTTGTGATGTTTGCACAAATGTAGAAATAAAGCTTAATGCTGAAGACACTAATAACTCTTTGACTACATATTCAAAACATCTGTATGTCGGGTGGGTGGGAAGCATTGTCACCTTTTACTAAACACAATTCTGACAAAAATGATGGATAATACTTTTTTCTAGTCCTATATTTGTGACCGGAGGTAGACGAAACTGGAGCAATTTGACTTTATAGCTATATAGCTTTATAAGTTTTGTTTTAGATGACATGCTTAATGTAATCTATTGTACTTCTGATTGTACTTCAGCTCAGTTACTGACTTTTTACTTCAGGTGGACAGCCCAATTCCATTACCTTTGAATTTGTTTTTAATGCATCCGACCAAATTCATATTTAGTGGACAGTAAAACTGCTCTCAATGATCCTGGTTTGTGCAAAAACTGTGCTTCCTATTAGTCAAAACTCCAAAACGGTAAGTATTGCTTTCATTTTGTTTTTAGATTTGCCTCCAACAGCTGTGTTAATGTTTACAGTGAGAGTTTCTTGTTTGAAGGCTTGGAAATCCCCCTCATGGTGACGGATCTTGAAGGTACCAGGAACTTTTGAAAAACTCCCAGCACTTATAGGGGTGGGCTGTTTTTTCTCCTTATTTGGTTATTGAAGAAGGAAGTCTACTGAGTAACAGTACAGCTAGAAAGCTGGATTTCACACCATATCACAAGTTAACACTCTATTGCATGTATTTTTATTTTAAGAGGAAAAAAAATATTTCACCCTAGTTTTTGGGAGCTTGGGGGTCCTTGGTAATATATCAATCATAAAATGTGTCCCACCCAAGACTCTCTACCAGAGTTGCCTCAGGGCAACAATATGCTACAGGGGTACTAAAATGCCAAGGTATTTCATATGGAATGAGGAACAAAAAAGCAATAAAAACGAGTTATATTTCAACAAACATCAGTTACAATTATTTTATCAATGGGTTAGAGCAGGGGCGTCAAACTCCAGTCCTGGAGGGCCGGTGTCCTGCACAGTTTGAGGGTTCTCCTACTCAAACACATTAACTAAACCTGTCAATTAACTGGCGAGGGGAACCAGGTGTTTCTGAGAAGGGAAATCACCAAAATATGCTGGACCATGGCCCTCCAGTTCGACACCTGTGGGTTAGAGATTAGCTGCACATTGTGTTTGTGTTCATATATAAACACACACACACACACACACACACACACACACACACACACACATATACACCCACATACATATACACACACATATACATGTATGTATATGTAAACCTTGGTGTTTTAGTACCCTTGTAGCATATTGTTGCCCTGAGGCAACAAATCAAAAGTGGTCTTACTGCACAATGTTGCTCTGAGGCAACAAATGGAAAAACTGCAATTTTAGTATATAAATAAAGACAAAAAATCTTCAGATATGCTTCTTCTACACACCTCAACTTTTCTTGGTCCCAGACTAATCGTCAGACTTTTAATGTGATTTTTTTAATGGGGCAGTGGGTGGGCCAAAATAATGGTTTGTTGCCTGAAGGTAACACCATTCCACAGAGGGTCTACAAGAGGGTCAGCCTCTACAAGAGTGGCTATGCAAGCATGAGGATTCATCTGGAGTTGTGGTGGGGTTTTCTGAAAGCTTTTAAGAAATATTTGTGTAATGCATCTGGGGTATTTTAGTGAGAAAAAATGTGATGAATAAAATAACACCCTTTTTTTACTCTCCCTGGGATCATTTTGATTATTCTTTATATTAAAATAACTTTACCTAATTTAATGGGGAGACTGTGTAAACACAAAATGAGCATGATATGTTTTTAGTGCATTGTATGCATTGGTCTTTTGGAGGTCAATCTGATCCCATACTTTTTTTCATCTGTACAAAATATAAGAAATGTATGTTAGTTTTGATTGTATGATACTGAAGGCAGTGTGGTATGCTGTTTTAGAATTTTCAAAAAACGTCCTTGATTTTAGAATCATAACTAAAGATCATACCTGTAGGAATGTGAGAACCAATGGTGGTTCACATGATATGGGGTGGAAAACTTTGGTATTTCCTGTGCCGCCTGGCTGTCATTATATGTATGTTTTATTTAAAACACATTTTAGGTACCTAACAAACTAACACAAACTAACAAACACAACCTGCACTAAAGACTAAAGTGTTTTGTTATATATGTTTATAATACTGTATATGTTAAGACTTTTCCCTATATTTAGGTTATTTGATTTGTTTGCTGTGGTTGTTCAATTGTTCAATTAAATTTTTATGAAAATGTTAAATAATAGTAACTGTATTTTTTAAAAATGAAAAATAAGGAATTAAAAAGTTGCTTAGCAATACACAAAACATTCAAAATTGATAAATTGGGCTAAATTTTTGGGTTCCTCTCAAGGTTTCTTCCTATTGCCATCTTAGGGAGTTTTTCCTTGCCACTGTCGCCGTCACTATTGACTTGCACATCAGAAGAATTTCACTCACACACATTCATACACACGCATTTATTTCGCATTTATTTCATTTTGTAAAGCTGCTTTTTTAACAATGACCATTGTTAAAAGCGCTATATAAATAAAATTGAATTTAACTGAATAGAAGGCTCTGGGTGATACTACATAAAGAGCCATTTGGGAGCCGTAAGAGCCGGCTCTTTTAAGAGAGCCGAGCCAAAAGAGCCGAATCTTTGAAAAGA
>JBBPDH010035345.1:0-10230 GCA_037974565.1 Clupeocharax schoutedeni
TGTGTGTGTGTGTGTGTGTGTGTGTGTGTGTGTGTCTGTCTGTCTGTCTGTGTGTCTGTGTGTGTGTAGGTGTGTGTGTAGGTGTGTGTGTCTGTGTGTGTGTCTGTGTGGTGTGTGTGTGTGTGTCCCATTCACACATACAGTATAAGTAAGCAAATAACCTGCAATGTCATTGTATATATCATTATATGTACAAATTCAGCTTTGCACTGCAGCATAACAGAAACAGAGGGGACAATTTTACTGTTAAAATCACCTTTTTGGGACTTCAGTATTATGCAAAAGAGGGTCTTGAAAATATTTGAAAAAATAATTTATGAAACAAAACCATGTCACAATTATTTCCACCCCAATATGTTTGAATTAAAGAAATACATGATAGTCCTACACAGGGGCGTCGTGATTGGGGGAAAAGTGGGACTAAATTTCCAGGGCCCCAAGTGCGCCCCAAATGTAAATGCTAATGTTTTGGGTAAATGCATCAGTTGTTCGATGTATTAAATGGTGTCCAAGTACATATAGTGTCTGTGGACAGGCACCCTCTCCCTTGCACGAAACGGTTAAGTCCACCTTCAGGGCTTTTTTTATACTAAGCAAGCTATGATGACTTTCACTTTAATTTTTTAGTGTGGATTTACTCTCTCTGTCTTTCTGTCTGTCTGTCTGTCTCTCTCTCTCTCTCTCTCTCTGGTTCGTGACTTTTCCGGATCGCGCCCGTATTAAACCTGTCTTGCTCTTTCTCTCGCTCTCTCGGTCTCTGTCTCTCGTTAGTGCGATCATCTCTCTCCCTCTCGCTCTCTCTCTGCATCTCTCTGCCCACTGCTTGTGTATAGGGCCCAGAAATTGGTGCTACGCCCCTGGTCCTACCCATATTTTAACTTTAAATTAGTTTAAATTAGTTTTTAGTAACATTTTAGTAACAAAAGTATTCCTGCTCAATGTAAAACGTGTACATATCATCTATTTAGACAATCGTTAAAAGATTTAAGAAATTAGAAACTGTCATGAACCAGCCTGGAAGAGGATGGAAGGCTATTTTGTCAGTAGTCCCAATGAAAAAGATCTCAGAGATCTCTGTTCTGTGGATTCTGTGGTCAGACAAATCAAAAATGAACTCTACAACTCCAAATGGCATCTTGTCTGTAGAAATAAAAATCCCTAATGCTGCGTAGCTGTTTCTCCTTCTCTGAAGGCCCTGGCTGTGTTGTCCTAAACATGGCATTATGGATTTCAGGTAAGAAGATCTCAGAGGACATTTCAGGACATTTTTAATCAAGATCTGTCTCTTTCTGCCAAGAAGATAAAACTTTCAGCAGGACAGTAGTTTAAGGCACACATCAAAATGTGCTCAGAAGTTAAATGAACACAAAATCAAGTTTTTCCCATGGCCATCCCAATCCCCTGACCTAAATCCAATTAAAAACCTGTGGGCTGATCTCAAGACGAGAGCGCACAAGCGAAGTCCCTGGACTCTCCCAGGACTCTGTAGAGATTCTGCTTTGAGGAATGATGGAAAGTCCCTTCTTCTGTGTTCTTAAGTTTTATAAAACATTACAAGAGAAAGCTGTTCTGCAGAAGGAGAGTGCGCAAAATACTAAATGAGGAGGTGCCAATAATTATGACACATGGGATGTGCCACTAATTATGACAAGTTTTTTTTATGATATATACAGCATTTGTTCATTTTCTTTATTTGCCTAGTAAAGACAGTTGATAAACATTAAAGAGAATTTTTATTGGCATTTTTTATTTACATGAAATGTGAGCCAACAGTTCTGGAGGGCACTGTTGTGTTTTTTATGTATGTACCTATCCATGCTCCACTCACAGACTCGGTTCCTGAGGCTGTGTATCAAGCAACATGATTGATTCATTTTCTTGTCTGTTTAGTGCCATCTTGGGCTGAGAACCAGCATCTTATGCCATCTTAAAATCATTCTAAAATGAGAATGTTTCCAGCTTTGTGCACTACTGAGTGTCAGTATGAACAAATAACTGTACAATCAATCCACAGTGTGGAAGACATTCTAACTGTGTGGAAACAGTAATGAACCCCTCTCCCAGAATCACTGCTGAATGTGGTCTGGTTTGAAACGCTCTCAGATTCGAACATCTAACAACAGCCATAATCTCACACTGTGCCCAAGGGTTGGCAAGTGATGTTTCACCAAGTGAATTGTCCTCACTGTTCATTACTGCTTTCAGTGTAAAGGAATGCATTTAGTTTGTTCTTTCAGTTAGACATATACAGCTTCCGTGGACATACATTCTTGATAGAAAGGGAGGCTCTGGAACATCCAGACATCTTGCCTGAGGAAAAAACTAAAGTTAAGGGGTTATGAAGTCATTGGGCTGCAGAGTTTGATGGTGTGATGGCTCTCCATCCAATCATCCAACTTCAGTAACTGACCTCACTAACATTGAAGGCTTCTCATAGCATCGCAATCTGACACAAACTGTGTTCACGTGTAACTCAGTTCATATTGATTCATAACACCATATCATTTAAATCACGTTGGAAAGGCATTCCTGACTAAACACAGACATTTTTGACACCATGTATCACCTGCTTGTATTTTTACTGTAATACAGCCCATGAGCAGTGAATAAACACACTGCCTGAACGTTCACATCAAGTCTGTTCATGTGAAATCAATAAATAAATGAATAAATCATAGGGGTCTGCAGTGGGAACACAGCCTGAAGACTCTGATTTGGCATCATTAATCAGCACATACATAGATTCAAGGTCATTAATTTGTGTTTTAGGGATCAGGCAGTCATTTCTAAAACCGAGATCAATTTTTCATTAATTGGTCATTAGCGGAGATGTTAGTGCTCATAAGTGCTTGATTTTTCTTTATGCTTGCTCTCGCTCCCTCCCTCTCTCTTTTTCTCTCTCATTCTATCTTTCTCTCTCTGCCTGTCAATCTATTACTCTGTCTCTATCTTGTAGTCACATAAACAGACGGACACAGTTTGAAAACCCGGTTCTAGAGGCTAAGCGAAGACTACAACACCAGATGCAAGGCCAAGGTCTGTCTGCTCTGCCCCTGCCTGCTGTATACAGAGGTACACTGCTTCATCCTTATGTATTGGTGTACATTAATGTTTTTATACACTCATATATCCATTCTAACATAACCTTATTCTCCTTTTTCCTATATTATATTTATAATGACCACCATCATATAGGTTTCTTCAGTGATTTTTGGTTGACAATTGTATATATAGAAATCACTCACTTTTACATGGATCCGCATTCGCAGATTCAGTCTAATGCGGATTTTTAGTCCAACGGTGGCGGTAATACACTGAAAAGTTGTCAAGTATAATGCATTACCCCATAAAAAGTGAAAGAAGAAGGAGCCTGCTGTAGCATGTAGCCTCCCCCAATTTTCAACAGTTATCTCAGTTTATTTAGTATAAGAAAGCTGTTCCCTGTCTAAACATGTAGGTAGAGAGAAATATTTAAATGTTTCTTTTGTGTTTGTTTTCGCTCGCCGCATGCTGGTAATGCTAACCACTAATGCAAATGTTTTTTTTTTAAACAATAAAGTTTTCTGATTACATTTTTTTAAGGGTAATGCATTATACTGCGTTTAACATGAAATGAAAGTGTTCTGGGAGCATATTTGGGGGCATATTTAGGGTTTGCATTATGAAAAAAAAGGATTTTTAGGCTTTTTTTTTTTTACAAAACACTTTTCGCCATACGCAGGTGCTCTTGGAACGTAACTCGCGCGAAAAGGGGATTACTGTATACTCCACCAAACAACATAAAGCATGCCATGCTTGTAGCCACACATATGGAATTAAATATTTCTTGTCCACGGTGGGACATTTTACATTTACATGATTTATCAGACGCCTTTATCCAATGCGACTTCCAATCCCTAACTACAGGGGACAGTCTCTCCCTGGAGCAATTTGGGGTTAAGGGTCTTGCTCAGGAACCCAGTGGTGGTGCTGAAGGTAGGATTCGAACCCATGACCTATTGGTCTAGAGGCAAGTATCCTACCCAATATGGCACCACCACACCACTGCAGAGGGGCATGTCTGTGTGGGTACAATTTACATTTTAGGTGATTTCTCAAAAATCACACATTTTGAATGGCATGCAGGCCCCTAGGTGGTCCACCACCCTAGCTCATTACAATTCATTTGTGGAGTAGCACCACCTAGAAAATAGCTTGCCATCTTGTAAAGTTTCAAACAAAACTTGACGTGCTGCATCATTTCCACAGTCATAAGATGTCATTACAACAAGCTAAAACATGTTTTCTTGTGTTCCTCAGGCGTGGTTCAGTCTATGCTTACATGACATTTACAAAATTCTCTTTCATCTGTTGAAGCTGTCAAATAGTTCTACCTCTTACTGCTTGGGCCAGTTTGTCTGTTCTGTTTAGAGTCTTTCTTTTGCTGCTTCTGCCTGAATTAATAAACAAATCATTTGAAAGCACACCTTTTTAATTTAGCTTTGGACTTGTAATTATATCTGTTATTATCTGTTAATTCTCTCCATTTCCATTTTTAAATTGCTATTTTCTTATTTTTCACCATTTGTAAATTTTATCACTTGCTTTTCCAGCACATTAATGTTGACTCATAACTAAATATGCTGTAATTAAGTTACAAAAGCTACTCATCAGGCCCATATTAACATAATAACAAACATTCAGAGCCAGATGAGATCACAAAATGCGTCCACGATCAAATTAATGTTCAGTTTTACACAGCCTGCAGGTAATCGCATAGAGCGCTAACATGATCACCTACTGATTTCAGAGTTTAACCATACAATCAAACAGTGAAGCCAACAACAAGCTTGAGATGACAAGAAAAATGCCCAGTGAGAAAAAGTCTGATAATGCTGTTAATAAATATTTATTTCCATTCAGAAGAGCAAAAGAGACTATGAGCACATATTGCAGCCACATTATGGCATATTTTTTCTACATCTACTCAAGTACCCCCAAGAGTGTAAATAATGCTATTCTTGTTCAAAACTTGTGCCTTCCACTATGTTTGCTGCCATTGCTTAGGGAAAATGCTTTTGAGCCTCTCAACAGCACCTTTGAGGCACAGCTGCTAAATTATGTCTAGTTGTAAAAGGCTAAGAGCCCAAACTTCAGTAAATTGACTGAAACCACTTCCGCTACTTTCACCAACAATTTTCAAGCTCCTCTCACAAATCCCTCAAATGGGTGAGGAATGCATTTTTCCATCCACCTCCCATGGAGTGAGTACAGTATGTGTCTATACACTTTCTATTGTATGTTTCAGTTTATCACACCGCAGCAGTTTGACCAACTCTTCCAGCGCTGCCATACCAGTAATTTCCTCTGATCATTTCCCGGTGCATAACTTTCTTCAGGTCATGTGATATTATTCAATTATATAATAACATGTTCCACCTCAAGCACAGCACGTAATTGTTGAGTAAGTTTTGACGGCCATATCCGCAGCAACATTTCCGTCTCCATAGTAACGCCTCCGCACTTGTCATTTATATCTCTTATAAGACTTACATTGAGTGACTTTTAGCATTATTCAGAGCTTCTGCAGTTATCTCCACCCAGCTGTGCAAGCCACACTGTATCAGAAAGCCCCCTAGTCACTCCTCATTGCCAGGAGACTGCAGCACACCTATTGATGGACAGTTTGTGTTAGCCATCTAACCCTTTTTCACAACCTCTGTGCCCTTGACTTCACATTTTTAAGTTCACTTTAGGTGTTGAACCCATTTTTTGGGTTCATTTTTGGTGTTGAACTGTGGAGTACAGCCCTGGTCAAATACCAGCATCTCACACACACACACACACACACACACACACACAATTCTGTGCTGAAACCATATTATATCTTGGAAACAGTAGTTTGAGTAAAGTGACCAGTAAGTGGATGTATAATGTAAGCATTTCTGATAAAGTAAACATGAACTATATATGTATATACTTAGTGACTAGTTAAATAAAATGGATTGATACATTGTTACATGACATTGCATTTCTTACATTATGTTCTCTTGGCAGTTACTTTTATCCACACTCAAGTTTCTGGACAGCGTTAGAGCCAGAGGACAGTTTTAAGTGCTGAAATCTTTAAGTAGGGAGTAGGGCAAGAAGACAGGCAGCGCTTTGTGAATGAATTAGTGTAACGCCAGGGATTCAACTGGGTGATTTTAATAGAATCAGGGTTCTGGATTCTAAAAAGTTGTGAGACTGAGCCTCATTCTAAACCATTGAAAGATTTGTTCATTGTAATGATTATTAGTAATATTTTTGTATTTCACATTTTGCCAATTTAGATCTTTTGTTCCTGCTTTTTAACTTTGATCCATGCCTAACATCATCCCATAAGCATGAGTTGCAGTGAAATCACTTGCATGAGCTCATTAGCTTTGCATTGATCAGTAATTATATTATTCAGTATCAAAATATGCACAAATAAAAAACAACATGTGTATTATATTTATGTCTGGTCCCATTTATGTATTCATTGCCTTTTTAAAATAATTCTAATTTCTATCAAAATAGTCTAGAAGAACGGCAGTGAAATTTATTGATGACAGTGGTATCACATCCAAATATCTGATAAGATATTAAGATAATAATAGTTAATGGTGACTCTTCCTTATGTTTATTAGTTGAGGGTTTTTTCCCTTTATAACAGTGGAGGAAGGCCCTTCCTCTGCTACTTTACCACGGGCTAGGCTGGCATATGTTGGTCCCGCTCCCGAACGCTCCCATAGCCTCACTGACCTGTCTGAGGCCCCTCTTTACCGGGTCGGAGTCTTCGGACTGCATGGTACGTCCTCAGGCGAACAGCCCCTAGTGCAGTAGAGGAATGTGAGCCTGCTGCAGAAGCATGGCTACAGCAGATTTGCCCACAGATATGATCAGTCTGTTCTAGAAGCCCTTCATTTCTGCTCATTCAGTTAGGGCAGCGGAGATTGGTTTTATTTTTACACTTTTGTTTGTCCTTTTATGTTCCTTTAGGCCTGAGCTTTAAAGGGATGTTCTGTCATTTTTGGCCTAATTTTTTGTAGCATTCCCAAATGATTTTATAGCTTTTTAGATAAAGTGCATTACATTGAAAGAGGGTCTATAGAACAAGTATGCACATCAAATAAAGCCTCATTACTATTATTATTAATAGTAATAGTAGTAGTATATTTGCATCTATAATAAGGTATTATTATGTTTGAGGTATATATAAATACACACACAAATTGGAAGCAAATTGAAAGGAGATGCATTTCTTCTCCTTTTGAAAAAATAGGCATAAAATAAGCAGCTCAAAAATAACTGAAATATCCCTTCCTCTATATGCATGCCTCTGCTTCTTCTGGACCAGCTACAGTAC
Source organism: Clupeocharax schoutedeni (assembly GCA_037974565.1). NCBI lineage: Eukaryota > Metazoa > Chordata > Actinopteri > Characiformes > Alestidae > Clupeocharax > Clupeocharax schoutedeni. The sequence goes on from JBBPDH010035345.1 coordinate 7,370, forward strand.
CTGATCAAAAGCATGGAAGAAAATGTGCCCAGAGTGGCAGTAAAACTGAAAAGGAAGAATTAGGAAAAAATTAGGAAAGTTGCACCTTCTGATGTATTATTGGTGCCCATACCCCCCACCCCGCCACCCCCCACCCAGCCTGAGGCTGTAATTATAGACTTTAGTTATTTGATATGGTGCAAAGGAGCTGAAAGTACCCTTTCTGGCACATCGGCAGCTTTTCCTTGTTTCAGTTATGAATGACTTATTAGTGCACTCAGAGAACCCACCGGCCAAGACCCTCCATTTCTGTGGGAAACATCCAATAGGCCTAAAGTGCCATGGCAGTTTTTGCCAGTTTTTAGACCTCATACTGGAGCAAAAACAAGCTACCCCTAGGACAGCTGGGTGTGTGAATGCGTGTGCCCTGAGAAAGTGCTTCATTGAATAGACTTGATTGAAATGTGTTTATCATTTTCACATGAATAAAATATTTTACATTGCTTCTTTCAGATCACAGACTGTTGGCAATAAATGTGTCAGTGCAATAAATTCTATATTAATGTGTAAATGACATTTGAATCAGGTACATACTCAATGTGGCCCTTTGATTGTGTGTGTGTGTGTGTGTGTGTGTGTGTTCTTGGTGCTGTTGCATGTTTGGCTGTATTTGCGGTTCCTGGCCTCGTACGTCTTGGCTATTACCTGTGAATTAGGTGAGTTTCAGTGGATTAATGACTTCTAAATAACTTTAGTGTACTAATGTTGTGAATTGTTGTTTGTTGTGTGTATGTGTTTGTTGTCTCTGGTAGAAAAGCCCTTGTTTACGCGGGACCCCACCCAGTTGAAGGGGACTTTTCTGTCCACGTCGCTACAGAAAAGCACTATGGGATTCGGATTCACCATCATCGGTGGAGACGAGCCGGACGAGTTCCTGCAGGTCAAGAGTGTGATTACAGATGGGCCTGCTGCACAGGATGGCAAGATGGCTACAGGTACTTACAGACAACAACCCACAGATACTCATACAAACATGGGAGATGTATTTATGGAATTTTTGGACGACATTTCTTCAACTTAGTGCGTTGAATGCGTTAAACTGGGGACTCCAGCCCTGGTCAAATGACCTTTTCGTGATTTAGAAGTAAAAATAAATTATTTCATCGTCTACAGAGAACATACCGAAATACACCTGTGAGCGCAGCGTGGGGAACAGCCGACGTAACCAATCCACACTCTCATAATTCTGCTGTCTTCCTCTGTCCTCCTTCTCACTACTCTCCCTACTGGCTGGAGAGCCCGTAGACTGGCTTCTCCCTTCACTTGTTCTTTTTTAGCCCCATAATGACATTTGATTTACAAATAATTACAAATACTGGAAAAAAATCAATATTAAATATTAAATATGTTATTAAACATACTTTACATTTAGCATAGTTTTATCTGTAGAGGATGTGAACTTGTTTCAAATAAATAACCAACTAAACCTTTCACCAGGATGCCCGAACCTTTGTATAAAACTGTAGATAATTAGCCCAGTACGACTTCGATTTGATGTTTGGGAAAGGGTGGGTATTACTGTGCACTTAGTGTGGTCATGTGCACTGAGATTTTACATATTTGAAAAATGGGGCACACTGGAATACTTACTGTAAAAAGTACAAAAGTACACTGATGTATGATTCTGAGGACAGAGGATACTCACAGGCAGTTGATATTTTAAATGTAACATAGCAGAGCTTGTGGCCAAACAGAAGTCAGCTCTCTCTCTCAGCCCACAGCCCACGTTGGAGTGGAACAGCAGTGCCTTCTACATATAACTGCCCTCTGCTCCTGCAAGACTATCATAGTCCATATTATTATGATGCATTCGGAGCACCAACGCAGGTTGGCCAACATGGTTTATTTTGAGCTAGGCGGCGATCTGTTCTCTCCGCAATTAGTCTGCACTGTTTCTACTGACAGGGTCCCAGATGATCACAAGTTCGACTCATCCACACTATGCCATGAATATTGTAGCTACATCCATCTTGCAAAAACGTTTTACATGTGTATGAAAGTTCACACTCTTAGTACAGAAATCAAAACAAGTTTTTGTTGTTTGTACAAATAATGCTTTAAGAAAATACAGGCAAAGTATAATAAATAAAATATTATAACATACCCCATATGCTACTGCTGCTTGGCCACATGGGGTCTAGCAGATTTCTTTTGTTTACGTGAGAAAGATTACACTGTTTGGGTTGATCCTGTGTGAATTTCTGTGAAGTCTTATCTCTCTCTGTCTTATAGCTACAGTGTCCCTGACTGAGTCATCCCCTAATTTCGTACATACTTGAATCATTTTGTTATTGGCATCTAAAAATACTGCCTCTGTTTGTCTCTGCCACTGAATAGTTACTGAAACATATGCTTTCTGATTTTTTTTTTACATATTTATGGTGAATATTGTGGGGAAACCCTACAAACCGCTTAGTGTGACTTTAAACATGCTCCAGTAGCTAATGGTACAGGCAACTGTGTTAGCTTAGCTTTCCAAGTAAAGCAAGTTGACTGTGGTGAACTCCTGCATAGCTGTCACGGGGCACGCTGTTACGCTGTGCCCCGGAGCTACCTGGAAAAATACGAGACCGGAACCAGGGATCCATGACCAAAGGATTTTATTCCAACAAAACAAAACTGAGGCACGTGGGCCAAAACAAAACCAGAGACTCACAAAGACTCACAGGAGCTCTAAAGTGATGGACGGATCCCGAGGATAGACAGACACAGACCTTAAGTACACAGACACTGATCAAACAGAACCACAGACAGCTGGACCGGGGCCAATGGGAGACGAGAGGTAATCACAGACACAGACCAGGGGCAGGTGACAGGACCAG
>JBBPDH010035376.1:0-10229 GCA_037974565.1 Clupeocharax schoutedeni
TTCTCTCTATCCTCATCCTCTCTTTCTTTCCTCATCCTCTCTCCATTTCTCTCCTCTTTCTCCATTCTATTCCCTCCTTGAGATAATGGCATAAAAAGAAGCTTTAAAATTATATCTTGGTCAAAGCTGTATCTTAAACGGTGGTCAAGTTACAGTGGTTTGAATTCTGGTCTCGCAGCACCATTTTCCAACTGAAAAACAGAGAAAATCACATTTAAAGTTTTTGTCATTTTTTTGTTGATATCTTTAAGAATCCATAGCATCCAAACAGATGCACCCAGAATTAAACAACAACATTTTACTGCAGGCATTTAGACACTTAGAGAAATATATTAAATCAGACTGAAGTGTCAATTATTTCAAAATATTTATTTTAATACTTTAAATAATTCATATTTCTGTATATATATAAATAACCATTTAAGTACATTTCCAATATTACTTCCATGATGAAACTTCAGGAGATTAATTTTGAAGACCTTTTCTTTCATATAAGACCAAAAAAGAAAAATCAATATTTTTGATGTTTTTCAACATAATCGACCCGACTCATTTTGGCAGATCAGGTCACATGTTTTCAACTCAGCCTCATTTACTCATTTACCTTTACATGGGAAGGCAGGATCTGAATGCCTTTGTATGTATATATTGGAGATTTGGTTCAAACAACATTTATATCAATGAACCAGATTCTTTATCTGAATTCATCGCTGCTGGCTGACAGGAGGTGGTGTGTAGCTTTTTTATTTGCTCAACTATTAAGAAATAAACGTTATAAATGTTGTTTATGTTTATGGCAGCATATAAGGATGCCCAGTGGAATTGGAATCATATGCGTGTTTCTTATTTTGCTTGGAAACAAAACATTGTTCAGATTATGCCAATATTTCAAACAATATTATACCAAGATTAAATATTATAACAAAATTATACCAGTATTAAATATGATAGAGCGAGTGAGAGACAGAGATAGAGAAAGAGAGAGAGAGAGAGAGAGGGAGGGAGAGAGAGAGCAAGCGAGAGATAGAGAGAGAGGGAGAGTGAGAGAGAGAGATAGAGCGAGTGAGAGACAGAGATAGAGAGATGGGGGGGGATAGAGAGTGTGTGAGAGAGAGGGGGTGAAAGAGAGAGAGAGAGAGAGCGAGCGAGAGACAGAGATTATACACTCATCAAAGCTTCTAAAAGACGATTACTGACCTTTTGAAACCAGCAGCCCCACTGAGATAAAACTGGTGGCTTGTTTAGGTGGAGGTGGGACGGTTCAGATGAAATGGAGATGCAGGTTGACAGCATGCCAACTTAGAGCTGGGGGGAGGGGTCTGTCCTTCAAAACTCAACTTCAAGGGTTTGAGCACACTCTAACCACATTGCCAAGGTGGGGCCCACTCCTAAGCCCCCCCTTCTTTAATGCCACCTGTGTACGGTCTGTATCCCCTCCTAGTGATGTGTGTTTTAGTTGCCATCCATCCATGATTGAGAAAAAGTGGCAGACTCACTGTCAGACAAACCCAGTCATGCACACACCTTAAAGATTTTAGCATTTAAAACTCACAGCCCTGAATAAAAAACCTGCCAAATGAGTTCAAGGCACAAGTGCAAGCCAAACTAGGAGCAATTTAGCAACTTCACACACCTGACATGCATGAAATTAGAGCTCCTGGCAGAAACCAACATCAAATTCCGCTGAAAGGATCCTCAGCCCCGCCCCCTCAGCCAGGAATCAAACCCCGGACTGTCTTCAGACGGTCCTGGGTTTGATTCCTGAATGAGGGGGCGGGGCTGAGGCTCCTTTCAGTGGAGCATGAACAAATGGTTGATGTGCAACCATTTGTTCATTGTCTGCGATCATGACCCTTTCATTTTCCTCCACTTGCTTTGTTTCACCCTCGTGTTCTCTGTTCGGCTTTTATTTCTCCCTGTCAGGTCACCCTATGGTTACGAGGCCAGTCATATCGATTCATTTTAAAGGTCGGCGTCCGGGCCTCGGGATTTTGCGGCCGCTGGCTGTTTCCGTCAGCCGGACGGTGCGATCCAGCCAGTCGGGATTGATCAGAGCGTTTCAGGTCAGTGTCCTGAACAGACACGCGAGCGCTCTCCGATAGCCAAGACAGATGATGCATCATCTTTATAGGTCTTGCTCTATTTCTGTTGGCCCCCTACCTCTCTCCCTCTCACTGATGCTTTATGATGATGCATAGCTCTCACCGTCCGGCAAAGGCTGAAATCAATCACGCAAACTCATGTGTCACCTCATAGTGTCGGTGTCCTCAGGGGTCCAGGGGCGGGTTCATGTCTAGGGCTCGGAGAAATCGACCAGACTGCTGAATCATCCGCCTCACGTCTCTCTGAGCTCTCAGAGGACTGCAAAAATACCTGAATTAGAACCGTGTCATACACAGCGGAGCAAGGCATTACGTCCGTTCACTCGCTCCTGTTATGGCACATCCGCCTCAAAATACTAGGGCAGTTAATAAGCGACACTGTCATTCATCAAATAATGCTGAAAGACATTCTCTTGCATTGATACGGAGGCATCGGTCTGGGGAATACACGTGTCCTTGGAGCCACCCACTGGCCATGGCAGGTAACTGCACGTTTGCCCAGATATAAGTCACAGTTGCATCATTAAAAACAAACAAACAAACAAACAAACAAATAAATAAATAAAAACCCTACACACACTCAAGTTGAGGTCAGAAAGTGTCTATTTCTGCCAATCAAAAGTTGAACAAGTTTGTAAAGCCTTTACAATGTACAGACAGAATAAAACCAAAGCATTTTTGGTTGGAGATCTCAAAACTCCTTATAAAGGAATGTACAGAAATGTACAATTACTTAAAAAATAAACGTGAAAATGAAAAAACCAAAGGAGAGAAAGAACGAAAGGAGGGTCATGTATTCTGACAGGAACACAAACTGAATGCATTTAATGTAAATACGGGCCTATCTAGCTTGAACACTCGGTCCGGCTAACCAGTTTATTTGGCTGATGTCACGTAAGAGCAGTGAACTAGTTATCTAGCAACAGACTCCAGCACCAGAACCTTACTGAAATTCAATCTATGGGGCATTCCACTGATTTCACCAAATTTCTGCATAATTAAGTGTAAATAAAATCAGCTGGTTGAACGTAAAACAGGTTTTTAGAAAAACCTACCGAGAATTATTCACAGTGGTGGCAGTTTAATCAGAATCAGAAAACTTTATTTATCCTGGAGGAAACTGTTCAATTGTTCAATGCCTCTAAAATCACCTTCACTGCTGTTACACTAGGGCTGGGCGATTTGGCCTAAAATCAAAATCTCGATTAATTAAACACTTTAACTCGATTACGATTAATGAACGATTATTTTATTTATTTATTTATTTTCCCCTCATAGTTCACGGAGAAGTTTTGTACAGTAAATATACTCACATATTACAAGTGAGAGGTTTTTGAATGAAGGGTGCATTTGATTTTAAAATAATTGAAGGAAACACACACATTCTCTACCAGGGACGGATTACGGACCGAGCCAGCGGGGCCGCTGCCCTGGGGCCCTTGGGTTGCAGGGGGCCCCTAGCCCAAAATTATTTGCAATGCTTATCAACAATGTATTTTCGTTTGTCTATTTTAGAGGGCCTACATTCTTTGATCCTCTGCCTACATTGAATTGTGGTGGTTGTGGTGGTAGTGCTGGGGGTCGGTGCTTTCAGGGGGCCCCCGGCCCTGCTATAGGAACTTTAAAGGGAAATGGGTGCATGGGAGCCTACTTTTAGAAGGCCCTCTTAGGCCCTCCTATTATGGTCCTGGCTTCTGGCTACCAGGGGGTCCTAGGGAGGATGGGGGCTTTGGGGGCTTTTAGAGGGCCCTCTGATTATGAGGGCCCTACTAGGAGGCCCTAGGGAGGAGGGTGTAGTGTACCTTTAGAGGGCCATCTGATTACAAGGGCCCCTACCATTTGAGATCCAACTTACTGTATCAACTTAAGCCACCTTCTTTTCACTTTTTCCGAGTTAAAAAGTGGCAAAAGATAGTTTGTACCCACAAGTGGCATGATGACGTAGCAACTAGCCATCCCAGAGAATGCTGGGATGCTTTTTTTGTGTGTGTGGGGGGGGGGGCCTCGCGAACGTTTTGCCCAGGGGCCCACACAACCCATAATCCGTCCCTGTTCTCTACTCTCTATATTTTTAAAGGGACAGTAATCGAAATAATCGACCGGGAAAAATTTGATCGATTATAGGTTCTGAATGTCGATTTTGATTAATTTTTGATTAATCGCCCAGTCCTACGTTACACTGAATAGTTAGGAATACACTGCCTGTTTCAGGATAGTCCTGACATTAGGCTTTGGCCTAAACATCACTTAGCAGTACAAAAATACCACCACTGTCACACACAGGCATCCTGGTGGTTTTGGATGGTGAACAATATCTGTGATGCCTCTTTCCTATTCACACTGCTGTTAAAAAATGATAAGGTCTCCATATCAAACCACTCCGAATGACTTTGTTTACATCTCATGAATGGAAAAAGAATATGCAGAAATTATGAAGAAATTTGGTAAAATTGGTGGAATTCCCCTTTACAGTAAAAAAAAAAAAGCAGAGGAGGAAACTTAATGACACATTTGAATTATAAAACCATAAATATAATTAAATATAAACACCCATGGTTCAGGAAAGGATACAAAGACAAGCAAAATGTACAACATGAAAGCACCAATGCAGAAGGCATGTGGTTTTGTTATTAACCCGCAACACATAGCACTGAAGGTCCCCCTTATTTAAAACAGCAATAGAAGCATCAGTAAGGTGTTAAGAACGCCCACAAAATACAAACCTATTAATTTCCCTTATCAAGGACAGCGTTAATTACTTACATCAGAAATGATTTGTGGAAAGTTCCTTACTGAGATGCACATCTGTCAATCATACAGCTCCTTTCTCATACATATCTATAAATGCTACAGTATAACTAATACCTTCATGGAGCACTACGCCTAAAACAGTCTAAAAGTAATGAGAAAATTTTCCACAGCAAGTTTATAAGGGAAACTGATGAGCACTACATGTCCACCAGGTGGTGCTGTTCACTTAAGAAATGTTAAAAGTTGGTTAAACCTCCCCCTCTGATTACAATCCAGACCGGCCGAAACATCTGTTCAGTGGTCTAAAGCCTTCAAAGCCCAATTAATGACGGACAGAAAGTACAAAGCCAAAGAGAGAGTGAACTCGAATCAGGAATTACGAAAGCAATGCCGGACTGATTAAAAAGATACATCGTATCTATATAAATATAATTTCTACTATACAAAATGTCTAAAAGCCTACAAATACAAAAGCCTAAAAGCATTAAAATACAATACTTTGAAAAGCTCGTAACTTATATTAAGAATAATTTACAAAACGTTCACACCAACCAACACGAGTACTGTACAGAAGGATTCGGGTAGAAATGAAGCGGTTGCATCCGGCAGCTGTGCAGCACTTGGCCTAATTCACCCAGTATAACGGTTTGGTACAATAAAAATAACAAATCTTCCCTCTGCTGACCAATGACAAATATAGCTATCTTTATATTACATTACAATCTTTTATGTATATTGCGAGTTATATTGCGAACCCCCAAGAGTTCTTGCTTCCAGACTTTTTCGCGACGCTGTTATAATTAATACTCATGTTGTTTCCAACATAGGAACACATAAATGACAGGTTTCGCTCGAAGCTTGCCCTGCGGTCTTCTTCTTAAAGATCAAAACTGAGAGGAGAGAACGCAGAAGGCCGACACTGCAGGCTACACTACAGTCCCTTCTGAAGCAGTGAGCCAGCTCACAAGTCCATTTCTCGGTTTACAATGACATTTGAGTGTGAACTTTGGACACAACCCTTCCTGAACAATCAAATGTTGCACGTTTTTTATAGCACCTTCTCACTTCACTGGTTAGATTTCAACTATTTTGCCCATCGGGTCTAATACAGCATCCCATGAAGCTCATATTGAAAGGCAGAAGGACACAAAGGAATACTCCAGGGTTCTTCAACATAACGTCTATCTGCTGTACAGTCAGTTATTAAGGAAAAAAAAAATCATTATTCAAAAAGTATCATAGATGGCACTGGATACTTCCTAAATTCCACGAATAAACATTTAAAAATGGCAACAATACAGCTTTTAAAATGAGAATTTTTTAAAAGACGTTGAAGCTTTGCCCAGCATTCAGTTGCAAGTGGGCGGGGCCTGTATTAATAGGGACAACCCACATTTTTTTGTAAGTAATGTATTACTTCACAATTCTTCCATCTGGAAAAATAGTTCCATCTCTGAAGGAAGCAATTACACATGCTTTATTTTTAAATATCTGACGGAGAAACACAAAGTGTTCAACAAAAATCCTGCACATAAATATTTACTTCATAAATGTACTGTCTTGTCTTAAATGTGTGTATATATATATTTGATATATATACCGTTCCTATCTATTTTTTTATTCTATGTGCCTATTTGTTGTTGTTATAACAGGAGCCACGTCGTCTCGTCTCTCTATGTACCTGTACAGTATATAGCAGAGATGACAATAAAGTTGACTTTGACTTTGACTTCATCAGCTGCCCAATGATATCTTTTTTTTTCCATTACAGGGAATCACTATGATATTACAAAACACTGGAGTATTCCTTTAACAGTATTTGCTTCATTTAAAAACAATGTCAGAAGAATCACAGTACAGGCACAGAATAGGTTGTTTTCTGGATGTGTTGCACAGTCTGCTACTTTTTACAAAGTATATATTGCAATAAGCAAAAAGCCAGCATGGAGCATGGATGCCTATAGGAAACAATGATACCAAATGAGCCTCAGGCTAAGTGCCTTATACAAGGCAAGGAACCAGAGCCAAGTAAATAAGCAGGCCAGTTCTGGCCTTAAAATGTGTCCGATTTGGGCAGCCTAGCATGGGGCAGGTGCTCCAGCAGTGGGTCTGAATGAACAGTGGGCAGCCTCCATCCAGCTGTTGATGAAAATGACTGGTTAAAGCTAGTCGAAGAGTTCTGAAATAATGTAGCGGCTTTTTCTGCCGAACTGCCCACGGAGTGTTTCTCCTTTTCTGCCTCTGGCCGGTTTTCGTACTGGGAGAGATTAGATGCCTGGCGAGACACTGAAACTACAGACAGGGTTATTGGGACTTCGCCTACTGCACTGCCCCCTGCAGGTTGAGAAATGTCTTGGTAAACGTCCTGAGGTGTATCTAAAGGTTTCGAAGCTCCACCGGTATGCTTTTCTGGAGAGTTAAGTTTGGACGAGTTCCCACCCTGTAGAACCCTGTTTTTGGGCGGCTCGTATGGGGGTGGCTGCTCCCCACCATCTTCAGGGGCACCGATCATTCCCTCAGGAGCAAAGGGGATCTGGTTGTGGACTAGGACCGGGTCAGGAGAAGGGAAGGGCGATTGATCCCCCCTCTCCTGGTATGCCTGCTTGTCTTCTGGGGAACTGTGGTCAGGCAGAATTGACTCCTGGTCCAGGTGGATGTGGAGCGAGGTGGGCGGCCGCTTGGACAGCTGGCTCTTGTCTGGGGTGTCTTCAGCTTGGACGAGTTTGGAGGGTCGAACTGGAGTCAACACCACGGGCAGTTCCAGACCCAGGGGCTTCCGTGGCAGCTCATCCGGCTTGGCTGCAGAAACATATGTCAGCAAAGTCAAGAAAAGCAGTGAAAGCAATAAACACAACTGACCTATTGAAAACGATTCATGTGTATTCACTAGGGGTGTAACGGTACACAGGTGTCACGGTTCGGTACGTACCTCGGTTTTGGGGTCACGGTTCGGTACAGTTCATGATACAGCAAAGTTAAGCAACAAAGAGTTCTAAAGAGTGAGGCTTGGTTTGTTTTTGTTTATTTTATATAAACAGCAGTGTATTAACCAGTAAACACAAGGCAGCAGAACTGTTACGCCAGTAGGTGGCACTATTTCACCACACTACGACCCAGGTTTATGATTTACTTGTGCTTTTTGGTCCCTCTGTGATTCCGTATTACTTCAATCATGTCTTCTCCGTCGTACCGTGTATTCTCCGAAAAACATCATGTACCGAACCGTGACCCGTGTACCGCGACGGTTCGGTACCAATACATGTACAGTTACAGCCCTAGCATTCACCTAATAGTTAATGATATGAAATGTTCGGTTGAAAAACATTGTTTTTTTTAATTTATTTTTTCTATTTTATTTGTATTATTTATTTAATTTTTTTGTGGATGGTGTTGTATGTTTAAGTGTATCATGTTGAACTGAAATGAAATGGTCAAATAAATCAAATCAAATCAAATCAAAAGTGATGGTGAATGGAACTAGATATCTGATAGGGGTATCTTGACCCCGGTTTTTCATTACAACCAACATGAAGCAAGTCACAGATCAAATCACTCTGTATGGCTTTATTTTTAAGAATGATGCATTATGCAGGAATAAAACAGGAATTTATTCTTAAGTACATTTAAGTACGTTTAAGCAGAGCCTGGTAATGGGATTTCTGACACTTTTCTATATTACTTTCTATAAAAATTCAGTGTGTAAATATGAATAATATGCGACATTCTGTTGACTGACAGAAATGCTGTAAAAGCTGTGAGGAGAAACCTGGAGAGGGGAAGTCCAGCTTCATTTTGCGGAGCTCTGCCAAGGAGACCTGAAGTTGCTCGATGACGACATCATCAGTGAAGTCGAAGGACTCGGCGAGCTTCTCCTGCAAGAACTCTCTCAGCTCCTCCAGTGACATCTTCAGCAAGCGCTCTGCAGAGGAAAAGTTCTTATCAGCACCAAATCAACACAAATCAAGAGCAAGTCACTCTCAGACACTAATGTAACTTCAGTTTGAACCTCATTTGACCAGCAGGGTTCTGATGATGGTAGACTCATCAGCCTATATGCAGCCAATGGAGAGGAACACATGAACACAGTGGCTTACTTTTGTACAGTTTGAGAGTAGTGTAGGCCATGGCCGTGAGGATCTTCTCTCCCTCCAGGATAAAGATGTCCCACAGGCGTAAGGTCAGTGTAAATGGTGTCTGAAATGAGGAATAAGTCAGAAATAGTACGAAATAGTTCACTAAACATTAGCTAGAAGCTCTAATGCCACAGCCATCTATTTCTGGGAGTCTAAAACTGGGAGTCTAAGTGCTAGGGCACCTTTGGGATGAACTGGAATGGACATTGCGAGTCAGAAATGGGCACAGAAACACTCTTGTTGGAAGAAGAGTGGAAGCTGTTATAGCTCCAAAGGAAGGACCGACTCCATATTAAAGTCTATGTATTTGAATGCAACGTCCCTGTTTGCGTAATAGTCAGCTGTCCCAATACTTTTGTCCACATAGTGTGGCTAGTATGTAGAACCGAATATGACTAAAACTTCTATTTAAACACAGAGAAGGAGCTGCGTGCTTCAATCATTATGATATTCTGACCACATACAACAATATAGTTAATATTTTGAAGAAGCTGATCATCGAAAGACAGTTACATCTGGCCACACCAACACTTGGCTCAGAAGAACCCATCCCCCAAAACAAAGACCAGGCAACTAATTGTACTGAAACCTCCACTCAGTGCCTCAGTGGTAATAACACACTTCTCAAGCCCCGAGCTCTCCTCTACCCACAGGACCCAGAAAGAAAGAGAAGGACGAAGACTATTTTCTTCTCCTCACTCTCTCTTATTATCTCTTACTATCTATTATTATCTCTCCCTCTCTCTTATTATCCCTCACTCTCTCTGTGTCTCGTCCTCATCACCTCAATGGGACACCCATTGTACTACAGTGATGGTGCTCACCGCTATTTTAACCCTGTTGTTGGGTAAATAAAGCATAGGGATGATCGATGCTCCATAAATCATGATGCATCATCAAGAGACTTGCCTCATTTTTACCTTTACTGTTACTTTACCTTTAAGACTGATACATTTAAATAAGCTCTGTTCTGATTGGGTGCCTTGTGCTTCATTCAAAAATGGAGACCAGGCTGAAAGATGGTGCAGAGTTAAGCTCTTACTAGTCTCAGCCTCAGACGTCACGCCCACGGAACGTTGGCTAAACGTCTGCTGCATATTCTACACTTAACTGGAAACACTTCAGGAATCTCGAAGTCATCTCTGATTGGTTGAATTTTATTTCCAGGGGACGCGAGTGTCGCGTTTATTTTCGGTCCGCCGGGAAACAAAGCGCAGACGTGTGATCACAGACGTGTGATCTA